>CAMXCT020004548.1:0-35121 GCA_947184155.2 Cladocopium goreaui | reverse complement strand
ATTTCATTTGATATTTATATATATTTATTGAATTTTATTGCTACATAGACATACATAGCCTATATTAATCCAATTTAATCCATATTAATCCATTATAGTCTGGTACATGGGCCTGCAGCCATTTGAAGACCAGAGAGTCCAAAGAGTCACACTTGGGCAAACATGGGTTTGCTCCACCTTGTTGTGGCGGTGCTGACGCCCTTGATTCTTGGTGTGCCACTGCCAAGTCTTGCAGACGACACAACATGCAGTCTACCAGAATCTCAGCCCCTTGTCAAGCGTTCAAAATTACTCTACATTGCAGGGAGCAGATGGAAATAGATCGAACATGTGGCATCAGGAAATCATGGGAATATTTTTTTGCTCATGGTAGATGAAGTTACCTCTCTAGAAAATTGAATTCCAACCTGGACAATCAATGTTGATCTTTAGAAAATCACGCTCCTTCAATTCTAGCGTTTTCCTGCATTGCAGGTGGTTTCGTGCTGAAGATCACCGAGATGCCATCGAGAGCTTTGTTACTTCGTTCAACATGCCTAGGAACTTGCATATGCTGGATGCCTTTGGTGCATCCCAAGCGATGAAGTTCCTGGGCTTGTCATAGCAGCAGGGAATCTGGTCAAATGATGCCAAATGAATTCAAATGAGGTGTCAAGACGTCTTAGGAATTTAATTCAATGATCTATTTGACCACCAGCTCTCCACCAAGATCAGATAAGAATAGAATGCATTCAGGAAGTGTTGGACTGACAATCACCGCGAAGCAGCTGCATTCGACATCAAAGTCAGCACGTCCCATGACATCTGCTCGCGCGCGGGCTTCTTCCTTTTCCTGGAGCTCGGCTGTCGGTAGCCAGATTCAGCATTGGGTTCGAATTTTTCTTGTGGGCTGTTCATTCTTCATATTGGGATGTATGGGGAAATATTGGGTGATTTTGTTCTCAATGGGTTTTTCTAAGAAAGATAACAGAGAAGGAGGTATCAGAGACAGGTTTTCTAGGTCGAATTTCCATCGGAATTGAGGTTGGCCCCGCAGGGGATCTGCATGGCGGGCCCTCCGTGTTCCCTGCACGTGAGTGCCTCGCAATCTGTACACTGCCGCTCCGAGGGGCGACTACTTGGCAACACACGGAACTATAAGGTGAGGTTGAGTAACAGGATATGGACCAATTTCGTGCCCAGGCTGTGATCTCCCAGTAGCAGATTTCCCATTGGTTTCCTCCCCGATTTTTCAACCAGTTTCTATTTCCTGGATCGCCCAACAGAGTCTGAGTTCTCGGGATTTCCAATGATTTCCATGGATTTCATGGGTCATGGCTTTAAGGCAGAATTTCTCCGAGCTATTCTTCATCGCAACATCCTGATTGCGATTGAACAACCGGCTTCTAGCTGGGCCTTCCGTGCACATTTGCAGGAAGTTATCATTCTGGCCAACTTGTGACTTGGAGAGAGGTTTGGGGACAATTTTTCTCAGCTAAAGGCTTACCAACAAGTTTGATTTAGCCTTCAATTCGAGTCATGAGAGCCACCATGGGCAATCTGCCTGACGTACATGGGGTTCTTCGGGCATGATCTCGCCAAGCCCAGCCATATCCTGGGAAACTTCAGGCCAGGTGGCAGACCTGTGGGTGAATGTTTGTTTTTTTGGGGATGATTTCGTTGTTGGACTTTGTAAGTCCTAAAAGTCCAAAGATTTCGTTGTTTGTGAGGGCTCTGCATCATTTGGGCCGGACATTGTCAAAGGCCGATCGCATTCGATTTACTGAACCTTGGCAAGTATATAATATTAATATATATTAATATAATCCTCTTACGAGTTTCCCTTAGAAAACCAGGTAGGTTAACCCCTCTGTAAGGACGTCTGTTTCTAGAGAAAAAAATATGCATGGGAACATAGAGGCTTTATGTAACAACCCCCGTTGGTTCTAGAGAGCATTTTTTTTATAAGTTGTAACCTATCATACTCGTATGGTCAATACATGTCAATACATATCAATATAATTCAGTATATATCAATAATATTCAATAATTATCAATATATCATCAGCTATAACCATTATATATCATATTAATTCATATTATATCATTATATACCCGCTTAATTCTAGATTATTATCATATATACCACGATCTACCACGACTGTCCAAGGAGAGGTTGGAGAAGAGGAACAAGCAGCGAGAGCGGAGGTCAGAGCAGACCCGCCATTACTACACACGTGTGATCAAGGCAGATGGGACACCAGGATGGTCGGGCGGACGCTCACTTGCAGCGTCCGCCTACTACACATCGTTCTTCTGCAAGGCATTGTACGCCTGTTGGGAGGCTCACCAAGGTTGAGTTCTGATCATCATTGATCATCAGGTTAAAGCTCAATCTGACAAGCCGCCAAGATGGCACCAATGACAATGTTCCACTCTCGCTTTCTATGGAAAGTTTGTTTTGTGATGGTTTGTGCTTCTTTTATCCCACTGGTGCGTTAATCAGCGCAATTCTTTGGGTCTAGACGTTAGACGTCTCTTCGACGTAAATTCGAAATAATTCGAATAGGTGCTCACAATGTTCCAAGTTGAGGTCAAAAAGACCATCAAAGACCTTAGGCAGTCTCTGCATGTCTCTGCCACTTTGAGTTTCACATAGTTTCAGAGTTCTTGGGATAACACACTCTGATCACAGAGGCACTCCTAGACAGTCTGGATCACGGTGCCCAGTGTTGAAAAGTATAGTGCAAGAGCAGACCAACAAAAATCAGAATCAATCAGAATCCTGTATGTCATTGTATGTCTATGTATATCTAGGCTGTGACATAGTTACTACCATTCAGTTCCCATTTTTCTAGAAAACATGACACCCAAAGGGTTGATTCATCCTGTGCGGTTTTATTTTTCTAGCGTGCATCATTGCAACCACTGGTTCATAATGGTTAAATGATGTTAAATGTGGTTCATAGATGTTCATAGTACTCATGATTATCGATGAATATTCTTGAATGTTGCAGGTGGTTGGATACTTATCCGATCTTATCCGGTGGATACATGTGGATACTATGACAATGCATCATCATCACACCTCTGGATTTTGGAACCATCATTTTGATTTGTTTTGAAATTGTTTTTTAGATATTTTGAGATCCTCTATGGCTAGATGATGGCATATCCCTTTGCTCCTAGGTTGCGAGACCGAACGTCTTGGACTTGGTCCCTCTGCCTCCTCCCAGCGAGGCCCCTCCGACACAACAACCCCTATCACCCACTCCAATGCCGATAGCTGATGGCGTGGCTCCTGTCTCAGGAGAGCCACTTCCAGACCAGGCTATCTCTGATGCTGAGCCGCCCATTCCTATCAAGGTCAAAGAAGAGCCACCAGATTCTCCAAAGGGCGAGTCCAAAGAAACTAGTTTCTGTTTGGATGAGATCAAGGCAGCGTGGCAGGAACGAACAAAGGTGAAACAAGAGAAGGGCACCAACCACGTCAAAGGCAGGGTGCCAGGATGCACAAATCCGGTGGGACCGTGATGTTTTTTAGTCTGTAACTGATATGTACTTATTTTTCTAGAGCTCAGGACCACCAACAAGAGACATCATGAGACAACCAACAGTTGCATCAAAGGTCATGCTTTCGTTTTTCTAAGCATGCCTCGGGTCAACTCACGTCCAACCGTCTCAGGTGGAAACGGCCTTGAGGACAAAGGAAAAGAGCCCAGCACTGGTTTCGAGCAAGGTCACAGGGGTCAGACGGGCGCCCTCATTCATTGATAACCTTTGCCATGGAATCCTGAAGGTGTTTGAATGTTTTTGATGTCCCAGATCATTTTCTTCAAGAATAACGTGTTTGATTTTCTAGAACAATCTGGAACATGTGTGAGCTAGGTATGTCTAGATTAATTTTGATTATATCTTTCCTCCTGATTTTCTAGGGACTCTCTATACCATTGAAAGGCGTATACCTGAAGGTGTTTGATTTTCTAGAGAATTTCTCCAGTAAGATTCAGCAAGCACAGAAATTCTTCATTTTGATAGTTCGTGGTCCAACCGTCTCAGGTGGAAACGGCCTCGAGGACAAAAGAAAAGAGCCCAACACTGGTTTCGATCAAGGTCACAGGGGTCAGACGGGCGCCCTCATTCATTGACAACCTTTGCCATGGAATCCTGAAGGTGTTTGAATGTTTTTGATGTCCCAGATCATTTTCTTCAAGAATAACGTGTTTGATTTTCTAGAACAATCTGGAACATGTGTGAGCTAGGTATGTCTAGATTAATTTTGATTATATCTTTCCTCCTGATTTTCTAGGGACTCTCTATACCATTGAAAGGCGTATACCTGAAGGTGTTTGATTTTCTAGAGAATTTCACCTGCATGTTCCGTCATGGTCCTGTGTCAGGGCTGATGACTCCAGAGAAGCTTTCTAAGCCTGTGCCTGTGGAAACCACAGCCATGGAAAGGTTGGAGATGGAGATGAGAATGTACCAGGGTTATATGGAATACCTGGACACACGCCCACCAGATGAAGCCCCTCCCACGACACCCATACGAAAGACTAAAGGACAGGTTTTCAATGGTTTTCAGGGCCTTCCTAATTTCTCTGGCAAGCCATTATGAGATATTATGAGTCTATGATAGTCTATGTCCCTGAGTGCTCCTTGCAGGACCCTCATTGGTTGATGATGACAGCAGCGGTGATGATGGAGCGAGGAGACAGCACAGAGGCGGGACTGGCCTGACGCCGGGGTAACTAGAAGAATCGTCTCTGGGTACAGAAGTCAACAAATCGCTTCGAGAGTTTTCCATCATACTTTGGGTCTGCATGGATTTCATGGCTCAAGACACCAGGGCAGAAGCTGAGACATACACAAGCTGAGACTAGTCACATATCTAGAGATGATGACATTGGAAGTCCTGTGCTGGATTGGAGCAGCTTCCCTTGTCATTGGCGCCTGGAAATTGATGTCATGGTTGCTGTACATGGTGTTCTCAAGACTTGGCCTTTGCTCCCCCAATCCTGGAATCATCAAGGATATGCAGCTCCAGATTCAAAAGCTGAAGGCTGAAAGAACCCGGATTGAAGAAGAGATATCCCAGCTTGACCAGCAATTGCGCGATTCAAGTGGCTTCAGCAGCGGCATTCAGTTGCCAAGAGATGTGGTGCATGTTTGCCCGAAAGGGACTTGCTATCATACAGATCCACATTGTGCATACGTGAGAGACCGTTCCACATATAGTCTAAAGCCATGCCAGGTTTGTAGCAAGAAGGGTTCCAAGAAGTCGACCTGACTTTGCCCTGGCTGCTCAAGTGACGCCAAGTGATGCCATTGCGTCGTTTCAGGTTGTTGTCATGTAGAATCATGTCCACAGTATCGCATTCTTGGACAGTTTCAGTGTGTCTCAGCATCGTGCGTGAAAACAGGAGGGCTTGATGATCAGAATTTGGAACCATTTTTTTTTGAAAACTCTTGGGGCAGTTTGTCTAGAAAACCACATTCAGTGAACCAGAACATTCACCTATACACTGACACTAAGAAAATCTAGGAAACCACCACCTGACTTAGGACAACATTATATAAGAATATAATAGAATATATAAGAATCATATGACATTATTACTGTATGCATATCGGTGATTCAATGTCATTGTATATTATTCATATTTATTCATGATTATTCGATCTTTGCTGTCGCTGCATCAGGTGGAGAGGTCCCAGTGCCTGCGTCAGGCCATCATGCCGAGGGTGCAGAGGGAGAAACCCAATTTCATACGATCAGGTGCCACAAAGAGTATCGAAAATTGCAATCCCATGAAAATCAGCCACACCGCATCAAGCATCAATGTGGGATGTTTTGAAATCATGAGCGTATATGACGTTTTCAATAGTTTTTATAAGTTTTCATTGCCCAACCTGTTTAAGGATCTTTTGGATTCTTTTGGTATCTACTTAGAAACCCAATGCCGTTCTTTAGAACTGTTTTTGATTTTCTAGAGTGCTTCCAACAACTGTATCTACTCCTTTGGAGCCTACGATTCTCATGGTTTCTGAGAAACGGAATGCTCGGTTTAGAACTGTTTTTGATTTTCTAGAGGTTCCCAGCATAATAGACAAATTATAAGTTGCCATAAGACCTGCTCGGCACTGGTGCCAGGTGACACCGAAGCGGCGACGAAGGCGAAGAGCAAGACGCTGCCCAGTGCTGACATGGATGCAGGCCACAGCAGGGACTCGTGCAGTGTTTTGGAGGGTTCTGGATCTCTTAGGATCTTCTGACCCGAGTGTGAGTTTCGAATAAGGCCTATGCCATCCTTTAGAACCGTTTTCATTTTTCTAGGTTGGATGCCACATGGCAACCTGTATAATGGTGCCAGTTGACACAGGAGCGGCGAAGAATGCGAAGAACAAGACGCCGGCCAATACTGACATGGATGCAGGCCACAGAAGGGATTTATAAATATTTATAAGGACTTACGTAAGGATGAGGAGACAATAGGAGACATGGGTTCAACCTGTTTTGAATCTTTTGGTATCTAAGAACCTAGAATGCCATGCTTTAGAACTGTTTTTGATTTTCTAGAGTGCTTCCCACGACTCAACCATGGGCATGGTGCATGAAATCAATCTAGGAAGGGTGATGAGACATAGCTTCAATTTGCTTCATACGGGAGCCATTGGGAGCCTGATATAGCCTGATATATGTATATGATATGACATGATATGACAATATATTGAAATATATTGCAATATATTGCATGTTTGTGAATTTTCTACATATATATATATATATGATCATGATTGATCATGTATGTATATGTTATTTTTTTCAATCTTCTATTTGATGTTATACATATTTAATCACATTTATGATTTATCAGTTGCCATAAGAACTACAGGAGCGGCGAAGAAGGCAAAGAGCAAGACGCTGCCCAGTGCTGACATGGATGCAGGCCACAGCAGGGACTCGTGCAGTGTTTTGGAGTGTTCTGGATCTCTTAGGATCTTCTGACCCTAGTGTGAATTTCGAAGAAGGCCTATGCCATCCTTTAGAAACGTTTTCATTTTTCTAGGTTGGATGCCACATGGGAACCTGTATAATGGTGCCAGTTGACACAGGAGCGGCGAAGAAGGCGAAGAACAAGACGCCGGCCAATACTGACATGGATGCAGGCCACAAAAGGGATTTATAAATATTTATAGGGACTTACGTAAGGATGAGGAAACAATAGGAGACATGGGTTCAACCTGTTTTGAATCTTTTGGTATCTAAGAACGTAGGTTTCTAAGGGTTTTTTTCCAAACCCAATGCCGTGCTTTACAACTGTTTTTGATTTTCTAGACATGCTTCCGACGACTGTATCTATTGCTTTGGAGCCTACGATTCTCATGGTTTCTGAGAAACGGAATGCTCGGTTTAGAACTGTTTTTGATTTTCCAGAGATTCCCAGCATAATAGACAAATTATAAGTTGCCATAAGACCTGCTCGGCACTGGTGCCAGGTGACACCGAAGCGGTGACGAAGGCGAAGAGCAAGACGCTGCCCAGTGCTGACATGGATGCAGGCCACAGCAGGGACTCGTGCAGTGTTTTGGAGTGTTCTGGATCTCTTAGGATCTTCTGACCCGAGTGTGAATTTCGAAGAAGGCCTATGCCATCCTTTAGAAACGTTTTCATTTTTCTAGGTTGGATGTCACATGGGAACCTGTATAATGGTGCCAGTTGACACAGGAGCGGCGAAGAAGGCGAAGAAGACGCCGGCCAATACTGACATGGATGCAGGCCACAAAAGGGATTTATAAATATTTATAGGGACTTACGTAAGGATGAGGAGACAATAGGAGACATGGGTTCAACTTGTTTTGAATCTTTTGGTATCTAAGAACCTAGGTTTCCAAGGGTTTTTTCCAAACCCAATGCCGTGCTTTACAACTGTTTTTGATTTTCTAGACGTATCTATTGCTTTGGAGCCTACGATTCTCATGGTTTCTGAGAAACGGAATGCTCGGTTTAGAACTGTTTTGGATTTTCCAGAGATTCCCAGCATAATAGACAAATTATAAGTTGCCATGAGACCTGCTCGGCACTGGTGCCAGGTGACACTGAAGCGGTGAAGATGTCGAAGGACCAGACGCCGCCCAGTGCTGACATGGATGCAGGCCACAGCAGGGACTTACGTAGGGATGAGCAGACATGGGTTCAAGAGTTCTTCTTCCAACCTGTTTTGAATCTTTGGAATCTTTTAGTATCATTTAGTATCTAAGAACATAGGTTTCCAAGGAATTCTTCCAAATCCAATGCCGTGGTTTAGAACTGATATTTTTTGTTTTTTTTTGATTTTCTAGAGGTTTTCCCACCACGTCACAGTGGGCATGCTAGGCACCGTCGGGAAGAGGAAAAAGAAGAGGAAGAAGAAGCATCAACCAGTTGCCACAGGTCAGGGAAATTGAGGGAACACATTGTTACATAGACAATCAATGACAATCAATGTTACTCAATGTTACTCATATAATATATTATAATATCAATTGATATTTTCTCTCTTCAAAAATAATGTGTCTGATTTTCTAGAAAAATCTGGAACATGTGTGGGGTGGGTATCTTTGCACTAACTTTGATCATGTCTCCCCTCCTGATTTTCTAGGGATTCACTATACCATTGACAGGCGTAGACCTGAAGGTATTTGATTTTCTAGAGAATTTCTCACTAAGATTCAGCAATGGAGTTGGAACTCCGATGCTTCTTTTTTTTCTCCTCCGGCAATGCATAAGTATCGTCAGCCCCTGTGGGCAGGTGAACCAGTCGATGCAGATGGTGGACCTGCATACCTCATTTCCCAGAGCATGCGTGCATACGCTGACAGAACGTCGGAGTCTGGCTTTTGGTTGGATTGGCTAGATGCTGCTCTCTTTGCATCCAACAATGAGAAGACATTGGCGTTTGTCAGCCACTGCAGAGCCAATGATGCTCCTTTGGAAATTCAGCATGCTAGTCATTTTCTGAAGGAGATTCCTGGTTTATCTGATGATGAGGCAGACCACACAGTGCACCGAAACATGGACACCTGGTTGCTTCTTTCGTGCAATGTTTCATTTGACAGAAAATTAGCTGCCAACCACTGGATTCCGTGTGTGTTCAAAGAAGTAATGGCAGAGAAGACCTACAGTGAATTGGTAGACCAGCAGATCGCGAAGTTGAAAGTTCTCATAGCTACTAGGCAAAGCGATCTTTTAGATGTCGAGCTTGAAGAGGATGAGGAAGTAGCAGCTCACATCAGTGCAAGCCTCAATGAGGAGATTTGCATGTAGCTTGCACCAATGGTGAGATACATTTGGTGGTTTAGAACTGTTTTTGATTTTCTAGAGGTTCACAGCATAGTAGACAAATTATAAGTTGCCATGAGACCTGCTCATCCTCGTACGAATTTCCCTCAGAAAACCAGGTAGGTTGTCCCCCTTGTAAGGACATTTGTTCATATGAGAAAAAAGACCTATTTGATCCAATTTGCCCCATCAGAGGGCAATTTTTTGCTGATGATAGACTGTCTCCATCTGTCTCCAATTTTCTAGACCCATCTGTCTCCAATTTTCTAGACCTTTCATGCTTGTACTGATCCCGAATGTGGCCACTGCAGGCACACCATGTGCATTGAGATGATCGAGGAACTAGATACCATCTTGCAAGTGGCTCCAATTTTTGTGCCAGCAGACGGCGATTGCATGGCTTGGTCACTCAGATGCCTGTTTGCGGGAGCATACCTCAATCAGAACTACAAGAGCAAGGCTTCTGCAAAATCTGTGCTCTATGTCAGGAACATCATTTACCAGATGTGGCATGAGAAGGCTGATGATGAATTCTGGCAACAGGTCTTTGCCTTTTGTTATCAAGATCATATGCTGGAGCAGGAGCCTGAACCTTGTGAGCAGGAGCCCGAGGTCAACAAGAAGGTCAAACGTGCTGCGCGTGCATCTCGTGCAGCTCCAATTCCTATTGCAGCTCGTGAGCCAGCGGATCCAACATTGAAAGCCCCGACAAGTGTGCATGAAAGATTCATGGATCCTCCTGTTCCAGATGTCGAAGAGATGGTTTCAGCCTCTTTGCTGAATGGTCACAAGCCCAAGATGGTGTCCATGGATGAAGTAGGTGATGAGGAAGAGGATGATCCTCGCAAGCGCAAAATGAGACGGCACACACGTTTGCTGAAGAAGAAACCAATGGACATTCAGAAGCTGAAACAGCAACAGCTTATCAAGTTCTTGGCTTCCAAACACTTGACCAATGGAGACTTTATGCGCCTTCACAAACGATCAGCCATCTTTAGAAAAGCAGGGGCTTGTCCTGAAGGCAACTTTCAGCACTTTCGTGCACATCTGCTGGCTGGCACGCTGCCAGGTTGTGAAACTTGCCAAGGCTGGATGACAGAGAACGATGTCACCCTTGAGAAGATCCAGGAAATGCTTCGAGAGGTAGAGGCAGGAGCACCACTTGCAATTCAGGACCAACCAGAACAGCAGGAGGCCTCTGAGAAGCATAGCAGCTGCAAGCCTAGAGAATCGAGAGCAGACATCCGCAAAGCGTGCCTGGAGTACCTCGAGAAAGTGCCGCACATTGAGGTGGTGGATGGTCATGTCTTGAGGTATCGCTGTACAATTTGCTGCAACAAAAAGTGTCCAGAGGGCAAGATCAACAAGTTAGGTGAGAAACCCACCTTGAATACTGTGGAGACGTTTGTTCAGGACCACCTCAAGTCACAGACTCATGTGAAAGCTTTGGCGATGCTGGCATCTGTTGCTCCTCCTGTGGAGCAAGCTGAACAACATGAGGACTGTGAGGGCGAGCCTTGTGAGGGCTACTGGGTGTCCAATGACCAGTCAACAGGAACCTTGCACTTCTACAATGAAGAGTTTCTTGTGTGGATGGCGCACACCAAACTTGATACAAAGGCTAGCCACACCTACCACCAAAATCACACTGATGGGACATGGCGTGTCCAGCACAAGTCTTGCACTGGATTTCGCCCAAGAGGTGTCTTGTGCTGCAACTTGTGTGAAAAGCTTGGGGAGCCGAAGAATGTCCAGAGGCTGGTGGTGTCTTTCACTCGGAACTTCACAGCAGCACACCTGCTCTGCAGAAAGCTTTACAGCACGCCAGAGGATGTCAACGCCTGGATCAAGGAGATTGATCGCTCAGCATTTGGAAGGTTCAACTGCAAGATTTGGGATGGACTTCAAAAGCTAACCCTGATCCAGCTGCAAGCATTCGTTGCCGCGAGCTACCAGACCTTTCCAGAGCATTTGATGACGAACACCCTCAGGTACTTCAAGAGCACAGTGGTGGATCCATGCTTGCGGGTCAACGTGAGCAAGATTGATGCGAGTCTGGCTCCTGTAGTAGCGCAGTTTGTCTCAGCGTTGGCCAACCGACGGCTCAATGACGCTTTGCTGAGATAGTCCAGTCGGTGCCTGTTTGGGATTTTCTAGACCCTATACTAGTCCAGGCTGTTCCTGTTTGGGTTTTTCTAGACTAGCCAGATTTGAACGAATTTGAACCAGAAGGTATTTGAACCAGAGGGTATTGTTTGTGCTTTTTAGTTGGCTAACATATTCTATTCTAACATTATCAAACATTATAATATATTAATATAATTTAATATAATTTAATATATGTTATGATTATATATGATTATTATGATTGCATTGTCTACCCTATGTGAACATAAAGTTTCTGGGCTCCGCTCCTGATTTTCTAGGATTGTTTTTTGTATTTTTCCTCATGGTTGGGGAGCGATTGGGTCTAAGGAGTTGGACGAACTCAATGTGCGCATGGCCGATGCATGTGTGAGGGGACAGCTCGATGCGAGTCCCTTCCTTCAGGGAATACTTTTGCAGATGATGCGCAAACTAGACAAAGACCGCCGAGGAGTATCGATGGTCGGGAGGCCAATGGGAAGCACTGCGCTGGAGCACCAGCTCATGAGCGATGCTGCCTTTGAATTTGCCCTTGCGGGCAAAAACAGGGAGCTTGCGATGAAGCTGGGGCAATCATTGCGGCCCAAAAGTTTGTGCACAGATGAACTTCCCCGTCACTCATTGCCGAACCCCACGTTGTCTCTGGCTGACAATCGCTCGGAGATCTTGCGGGAAAACCTGCAGACAATCAACAGATTGTTTTCTCTTGCTGCAGGCCAGCAAGAGAGGCGACTGATCCTTGCAATCGACCACACGTACTTGACAAGGCATGTTGCCCAGGCAAAGGTAGGAGGGGTAGCTGGCTTGGTTGGCCCAGCATGGTCTCCTTGTGGTGGAGAAGATGATGGTTCTCTACCTTTCGCCCAGATGACGCGAGAGGCAGCTAGGACAGCCGCTGCGCCTCTCATGCTCGAGTGCCTCTGTTGGAACCCCGCCGAGTCCTCCAAGAACAGAGTCTTCAGCATGTGCTCTCAGCCAATGGCTTTGAAGGCAATTGTGAAAGCAAAAGGTGGTCACCCAGTGAACCCGCGCAACGCGGGAAAGTGGGTTACTTGGCAGAGCTTGCTTGTCTCATACTTTGAATCCGAATGAAATTTTCTAGAGTGCCCAAATTTTGACACATTGGGTTGATTTGGGTTGATTGTTCAGGTCGAATGGTATTATTTAGAGCCCCATAATTTTGAAATTGTTTACGAAGTCTTTGTTGCATTGCCTGGATATGCCTGGATTGTTTTGGAATGTTTTGGAATCGAATAAGATTTTCTAGGATTGTATAGTGTCTCTGAAGAAGATCTGCCACCGAAGTCCTCTTAGAGAACTAGGTGCTTCTATCTTCAAACCCAGTTTGACAAAGCTGTTTTTGTTTGTTCCAGTCGGTTTCTTTGCACTCATTCAGGTGATGTTGAACGTGGTTGGCAAGGTGATGGAGAAAGCAGCATGGATTGTGAGGTATATCACATTCGATGCCCATTGCTCTCATGCATGGTTCCGTGAAGCTTTTTTCGGGAACCTGGAAACTGTCAAACAGACTGATTTGGACCAAGTGCCGTTCTTCCGGAATCTGAAGCATCGACCACTACCTAAGCACGCCTTGCCATTCTTCCCCTTGCAGCTCTGCGAATACGATGGGCTGCCAGTGGCAGCAATACCAGGAGTTTGTTTCTCGGATGTTTGCTTCAGCACCTGTTTTTCTAGCATCCTAAAGGTTTATGGGAATGCAGGCCTCTAGTTTTCTAGTTTTGTGCCGGGGCCGATTGCCATCATTTGACATCGTTTGCATACATGTGCATATACTGTATCAACATGTATCGGATACATACATTGTTCCGAAATGAAATGTGGTCTTGGAAATTTGGCCTAGGTCACGCAATGAAGAACTGCGCTGGGCAGCTGATCTCGCCTCTGAGGACGATCACATTCGGTCGTTTCTCCGCCGATTCATCGGCGGCTCGAAGGATGTGCATGCCACCTTCTGCATTTGTGCGCGATGACCGGCAGTCAGATCACCTGGTGGCCCTGATGTTTAACCCATACTTTCTGATCACCGACCCTGACACTAGTTCTGTGCATTATATCAATGGATTTTAAATGATTTTAATGGATTTTATTTGATTTTTTTCATGTTTTTTCTGTGTTGTGTGTTCCCAGGATTGACCTTTCATGCCTTGAAATTAAAAATTAATAACAGAATGTGTGTGATGTTGAATGGTGGCCCTTAGAAAAGCTGACTCTGACATACCATAGATATCCATAGATTATAGACGATAACATAATAGAAGAGCTTAGAAAACCACATGTGCGGCACCCAAGGACATCAGCATGCAGCGGGCTTCTGTTCCTTTTGATGCCAGGGGCTTTTGCCTTCTCAACTTGGTGGTTGCACTCTGCAGTGCAGCTCGGACTGTTTTTGAATGATGTTCCGATTCTGGAAAATTCTCATGTGTGCACATGTGAGAGAATTGATCAAATTTGTGTGAATGTATTTTTCTAGACACCACAGAATCAATCAACAGTTGGAAGATGTTGGAGGTGTGAGGGGAAAGGTTTGCAGTTGTTTTCACATCTCAGTGCGGGCCATTGAAATGTGCAGGCACCCCTGATGCACAAGTCTATGTCCTTGCTGGACAGACTGGAGAACGCGCTGTGTGGCTTTGTCCTGATGGACTTATTTAAGCTGCTGAGCACCAGAGAGTGCAAGCGGCGAGGACTTCCAGCCAACAGTTTGTGGATGGCATCGCAGACGCACCGCAACCTCCAGTATGTGGTCATGGGTTTTGTGTCCTCTGTCTTGGGAAAAGACAGAGTGGGAGATCCATGGAAGAATTCTCATCTTAGATGGACCGAGTTACCGATTGAAATGTGGTTTGGTCGGCTTCGTCAAAGGGCTACTTCGGCCCAATTCAACGCCAAGCAGTATTGGTCCCATGCTGCTGCAGAGATGATGCGAACGAAGAAGCTTGGGGTCGGTGAGAGTGATTCGTCCATTCTCCAACCACCCACGGAGGAAGAGTTCTATACGGCCAGCCAGCGAGCCCTGAACAGTGCCCTCAAACTAGCAGCTTGGGCCGCTGAGGTTTCTGAAGAGACCCTGTTGGCTGCCTATGCCGCGTCCGCTCCAAACATGATCCCCGCATATGATGCCAATGAAACCCTCCATCCTTGGGAGAGGGATCCAAAAGAGGATTGGGAGAGTGAAGATGCCGCAGCAGATCCTGAGCAGAACGCAGAGAAAAGGTGGCAAGAACTCCTCAAGCATGTACGGGATGAGGCCGCTGCTTCTCTTGAAGCTTCTGAGCAACCTGAAGGGCATGACCAGAAGCGCAGTGAAGAGAACGAGAACCATGAGGAAGAGAACACTGAAGAGAACACTGAAAAGAACGCAGATCGCAATGAAGAGAAGATTGAGGAACCTGCAGCTATGGACGAGTTTCATGCAGTGCTGGGCATGCCTGATGGGCTGGACCTCAAAGACCTTTGCCAGGACACCGAGATGGATGCTGGAGATGCTATGGCTGATGGCTCTTCGCAGTTACTTTGCACACTCCGCGAGGCACTAAGAGCCACAAGTGACAGCAGTAGCATTGAGTGCTTTGATAAACTGTGGCGCTTGGTTATGTATCTCCGACATTGGTTTGGAGGAATGGATCAACAATGGGTGCGTAACCCCCGTGCAGCTCGCAAAAAAGCTGCGACAAAGCATTGGTATCGGTGTCTTGGCTCTTTAGAAAAACAGGGGGTGGTCTACCTATAATCTTGTATGTTCATAGAAAATCAGGTGCATGCCCTTTACTGGTTTTTGTTGATGGATGAAGATGTTGTGATGATATGTGATAATGCCTTAATATTGAAATATATTGAAAATCTTCACAATATATATCAATATATCATAATATAAAGATATATAAAGTAAATATAAATAAAGAATAAATAAGAATAATATATATATATACATTATATAATATAATACAATATAATATAATATAAAATGTAATATAATATAATATAACACAATAAAATGATATATAATATAATGATATATAATATAATAATATATAATGCAAATATAGATAATCAAATATAATTAATACAGTGTTTATTTTAGATGTATATATGGAAATGGACCATTGGTATATTGGGTAAATCTTGGATGTATTGATGCAGGTGGAACGAGATGAAGCTGGCTGAGCTTCGACTTGAGATGGATGACAAAAATTCAAACTTCCAACGCGGTGGACGCTTGGAAAAATGGAAACAACTGACTTTGGATGCAGCTTTGAAACACAATGCGCAGATCGAACTGCCTGACGCAATTGAGAACCTCGTTTCGAAAGATTGTAGTTTTGTTATGTTTTGTTTAAATTGCATTTTTGATTAAGCTTGTGATTTTCTAGAAGGTGGTGTTGATGCCCTATGGGCAGTCTGTGTTTCTCTAGATCTCTAGAAGTTGATCACCTATAGGGTTTGGACATGTTTGGACTGAGATAGCCTGAGATTTTCTAGACAGATCTTGATCTTTCAATCGACCATATGTATTGTTCCGATCTCGGGGTCCATCCGGGTGAATTATTTAGATAATTTTAGAATATTTTAGATGTATTTAGACCACATTGGATTTGCTCAGGAGTGGCAACATTGTGGCAGTGGTGGTGCCGAAAAAGTCCCAGAACAGGAGGCAGCGGGCTTTGATTGTGGCTTACATCACCAGCGTATGGAAGAGCAACAAGCAGCCAAAATTGGTGACATCGGCGATTCCTCTTGGGCATGTTGTAGCGTTTCGCTGCACAGAGCTGCAGCCCCTGGACCGGAACGTGGCCTCCTGGCAGGCGAAGGAGGACTCACCTGCCTGGGTCTTGAAGCCAGAGACCGTGGTTGCAGTTCTGGCAGTCTCAGAGGCAGCTGATTCTATGCAATTGGGAGTAGACCGGTTGCAAGTGCAACTGTGTGGCGAGTCGGTGGGAATCTTGGACCAAATTGAGAAAGCTGCCGAATGGTGGCCCGAAATGGATGAGGATCAAGATGCAGGAGGCCAAGATCAAGCCGTGGCTGGTTTGTTTGTGTCTGCCAGGAGAAAACGCAAGCGTGCCAGTGGCAGAGCAAACCATATGAAAGATGCGAAGGAGAAGGAAGCCAAACATGGCAAAGAAGGGAAGCACAAGGTGAATAAAAAGAAAGACAAGAAGGAGAAAAAGGAGAAGAAGGAAAAGGAGAAAAAGGAAAATGAGAAGCCCAAGTGCTGGTTAAAGAAGGCTCGTAAGGAGAAACCAGTTGCCTTTGAAGAAAAACATTTCAGGCGAAATGGGGTTGGACCTGTGCTTGTCGCACAAACGATGGTAAAAATGAAATGCTTGGAAGAGGCAAAGTTCCACGAAGAGGCATCATGTTTTAATGTGGATGGCAAGTGCATGATCGAGAACAAGATCTGCTCTGACATCATGTGGGAGGATGTGGTGAACAAAGCGCATGACTTCCTGTGTGCGGAGTGGCTTGCAATTCAACGCGGTAGTTTTTTTCTTTTTGTTTGGGAAGGTTTCTCAGATATTTGTTGATCCCAGTTCGTGATTTTCTAGAGGGTGATGATATGCTTTACTTGGTTCCCCTAATTTTCATTAATTTTCTAGAGATAGGATCATTTTTTTGAAAAAATATGTTTGTATATTTTTTGTTATATGTTGCCAAGGCATTGCAATACATTGTCTAGAGACAGGTTTACATGACAACACAAATATATACAAATATGATCAAATATGTTAATATGGTCTGCCCCCCATTTTTCTAGAAACAGGATGTTGATCTCTAGAAAATTGGAACCATTCCCTGGGATTTTTTTTCGAACATTTTGATTTCGATTTTCAACATTATACCATTCAAGCAGGGTGATGTTTTTCCAAGAAAAAATACGGCCCATAGCTTCGAAAATGCACTTCTTGGGGGGTGCCATTTTTCTAGGGTAGCTCGAATTGGTTTGATGTCTGTAGCTAGATTTTCTTGGGTCATCTTGGTTCCCTAATTTATACAGCATTTATTTTCTAGTAGAAAATCACAGGCCCCAACCGGACCCGGTAAACTGCCACAGGGTTTCAAATAATCCATCAAATTTGATTTTATTATATTTTATTAATATGGGCTGCCCCCATTTTTCTAGAATGAACCTACTTTTTTTTAAGAGTGTGCCATTTTGCCGTCAATGCTGGGCAGGTACTCCGAGTTCCATACCAAACGCTTTGGCAGAATGTTGTTCGAGAGATTTGAACGAGTGAGAGAGCAACTTCAGCTGGGTGAGAGCCGCAGGTGTTGGATCGTTTTGATCGTTGACATTTGCGGCTTTATCAAACGCACGTCCACGTAGAAAATGCATGGCCATTGTACAGAGTAGGCGGTGCACAGAGTAGGCTTTGGCGATCTTCTGCGATCTTTAGCAACAAAGCATGCGACGTCCCGCATGCAACCAGTCATGGGATAATAGTGCCAGACGCAGATGACATCTGATGTATTTTAGAAAGATGCAGAAAGAATCAGAAAGATGTGTATTTATTCAATTTTATTGAGATTTACCAGATCTATTCAGATTTTATCAGCGTTTTATTTGATTCCAATTGGTTTCAATTGATTTCATATGACTTCATCTGACAACTGTTGAATTTCGGCTGGCAACTATTGGGTAGGATGGCTGAACATATTGCTGAGAGATACTGAGACTTTTGCCAGCGGAAAGGAAAAAATCGAAAAAATCGAATTGGAAAAATCATGAAAAATCGAAGAAATCGAAGAAATCGATTTTTTCGAAGCTGCTGCTGTGGGAGAAACTGGGTGACATTCGAAACACCATGTCCTCTAGAAAACCAAGACTTGTAACTCGGTAGTTGGTTTCTATGTCCGCTTTTTCCGCAGTTAGGATCCTACCTCAGATGTCCGCGCATGATATTCTAAGGAAAAATGAGCCTACCATAGTGGAAAAATGCATTTTGGTATGCGTATGATTTTCTAAATGTGGTACTGTTATTTTGTGGTCAGAGTGTGCTTTACTATTTCCGTTAACTTAGGACCCTTCATTTTCTAGTAGAAAAGCAGGGGTGCCAACCTACCCTGGTAAACTCGTACCCCGATTACATATATATATATATATATCTACATAATAGAGAAACAGCTGAAATGTGTTGACCTTTCCTCGCCATCGGCCCCTGGGCTAAGGCAGCAGCTCAGCTGGTGTCACCGCAGGGAAGCTTCTGTATGGCCAGGATCTTGGTATTTTCCAACGTTGGATGCCATGGATGCCATGGGCGAACTGATGGCGAAATGATCCATGGTGTAACATCCAGCGAAACGTTTTTCTTGTTCTATCTTGCGGACCCCTATGATATGTATATATGTATATATGTATATATATATATATATATTTGTGGGTATACATATATATGGGAAACGCGGGGCTTCCCATGGAAAATGATCTAGGCATGGTGGTTTTCCATGTATGAAATAACTATTCTTCGCAGATTCACGACCCAATTTAGGGAAGAACAACTGTGACTCACCGCTCCCGCTGCTGGTCTCAATCATACATTGCATTTGATCTTTGGAGGGTCATGATTCCCCGTTCTCATTTGCAAAAACCAGGGTCCTCGGCATATCTTTATGCTTCCGGATTGCAGAACACCACTGGTTTCCAGCATTTAGACCACAATCCCAAAGGATGGGAAGCAGCTGAGTAGCTTGCTGCTCCCGGCAGCAAATCTGAAAAGAATGATTCAGAATGATGAGTGAACCCCCAAAGCTGTCATTGTTTCCTGTTTAGACGGAGCCTGCTACCAATATTTTTATTGGGTCTTTGCCCTGGCTGAGATTCACGCAGCAGCACGGCTATCAGACGTACTCGCAGCTTTGAAAAAGTCACTTGGCAGCGGAAAGGTTTGATACCAAGAGCGATCAAATTGTGAGAAAGAAGAAATGTCATCTTCAATAGATCCAAGGGTCCAAGGCCATGTAAGACGTTGGATGCCCCTGGAATCTTAGGAGTTTTATTGCCCTGCAACCTGCAACAAATGGTGGATCTGTGCCGCAGGTATCGATTCGGCATCCGCCGAAGGGTCGATATCTTCTTCCGGGGGAACTACAAAAGCGTGGCCGTTGTTTGTTCACCACCGACGGACACCACGATGAGAAGTTCCCAGCAGGAGAGGGAGCTACATGTGAGAAGAAAATATGAAATTCAGAACCGAGCCGCAGGAGTGGGTGTAGTGGTAAATCAATCCAATATTCATTAGATACTGTACATTGTTTTTGTATACGTTGTATTATAATTATACATAATGCTTGTATTATAGAGTTCTATATGATATCAAATGATATCATAGATCAAGACCGATTAATAACCCCACACACGGTCCAGAAGGTCAACAAGGTTAAAACAACAACATCAAAAATGGAAATCCCCCTAAATAGTGGCCCATGAATCATGTATTTATGGAATTCATGGGGGTCTGCATGAATCTATGGTTTCTTCAAGGGACCCCAAACAATGGAACTGCCACAGCAAAACCTTACAACTCAGCCCCCCTACACACCCTGCACCCAGACCCTCCCTCGATCTCACCCTCTCATCCACCAAAAGGCTGATGGTTGCTAAGTTCTAAGTCAAACTTGAACGCGTTCAATTCAAAATTGACTTGGAGGGGAAAAACAAAAATTCATGGTTCCAGAGATGGGTGTTTAATTGGCAGAGTGGGCCCGACTATTTGGTAGGTATATTTTGACATAGAGGAGAAGTAGTGGAGTCAAAAAAAATGCCAGAGATGTGGGTGTTTCATTCGGAGGGATTTCTTGATCCTATCTTGACAACAACTCCGTTCTCATCTATATTCCCGGTGCTATGCCCCCAACAAGTCTGGCAGCCGGCCTCTCCTGGCGCAGTTAAGATGTGAGGAGGTTGAAAAACTACATGTCATCGAACCTGATGGAAGTTGGTGTGGAGCTCAGTGGCACTCAGTGGTGCGCGATTTACAAGTCGCTTGAATGATCCTTTCACTAGGCAAATGCTTAGACACTATGGTAATCATCGGTTCATGTGTACACTGTCCAAAGGGTGTGCAAAAAAGAAGGAAGCGTCAGTTCGCTGGCGGATGTACGTCACAATTCTAGGAAAACGAAAAGTGTTTGATACCTAAGATGTTGGAAGCGAACTCTTCCTGAAATTCCTACAAGTGTTTCTCTGTTCTTGGAGCCTACAAGTCATTTTTCATATGCGACAAAAGAGTTGCTGCTATTGCTGCAACCCCCAACGACCAAGGTCTCCTGGATACTTGGAGATCTGCGAAAAGATGGGACTTTGACATCTCGAAAAAGTTACCGCTGGGCCGAAACGGATTTGGCGATTTGGGACACGACGACCGCGTCAAATTTCGGTGATGGTATGGGACGCAAGTCGAGTTTCCTGCTGATCTTTGCATTGCTGAAAGATGAAAGATATGGAGACGAGCCAAGTCGAAATCAACTTGCCTTTCATAGTATACTTCCCATCGTTTCAAGTGGCACCACGGGGGACCCTATGACATGTTTGACGCGTTTGACTGTGGCCTTGGCGAAGAAGGTGATTGTTCTGCAGCCCATGCAGAAAGCGAAGCTGGCGAAGGAAGACAGAGACGAACAAGAAGACTTCTGAGGGAAGTTCTTCACCACTTTACAACATCAAGGTTCTGATTTTTCTGACACCACGACATCACTTCAGATCGCACTTGCTCCTCCCATATAGACCGGCAGTTGAATAGAACCCCGCGCTTTGAACTAGCAACGTGCCATTGGAAGAGACACGGTGTGCAGACAGCGAGACCTGCCGAGACACCTTGCAGAGTAGCGTGATCCGGGCATTATCCCAAGCCTGATGGAGCTAGATGCTCGTGGCGGGTAAAAGTGTATGATGCAAAATTTCCCTCTACAGATTCTGTAGATGGACATGAGCCTTATTACCTGATCTAATGATATGTTGCAAGTCAAGTTTACCGCTGATCTTGGCGCTGAAAGATCTTAGCCTGGAACTGCAGGAGATGTTTGCATTAATGGCCTCAAAAATTCACGAACTTCCAGAACTTAAAACATAAGTTGCAATGAAAACACGGACCTTTCATATATGGACTAGGCTGACTGAAGCAGTAGTTAAGGTGATTTGGCATTTGCATGATTTTGCATGTACGTCCATGTATTCAGCAGGGTGTCAACACTTCCACTTATAGTGGTAGAAGGCCCCCTGCAATTTGGGTCTAAATGAATTCGAACTATACTGGTACCTGGATGTTTGGTGTTCCTCCGACTGGAAGATTGCTTGGCTCAGACTCGGCTACATGAGCGTTAGCGCTAGACCTAAACGAATGCTGCTTCATATGTCAGCAGCGAAGAAACCTATATGATTCATTCCTGGCTTCACAGCAGTTTTCCATGGAAACCATTGGCATGTTGATGAAATTAGACTTCTTGGATATTGGACGTGCGATGATGGATGATGTATGTGGTCCCTGGGTTTGAGCCCATATGCAGGGGCCGCCCCAACGCGCATTATCACCGTAGATCTAAGCTTGCACACTCAAGTCACACAGAAGCTCTGTAAGCCCTTTAGGCATGTCAGAAGATGATTGGAGCCGCTTGGACATCCATCAGCTTCTTGTGTTCCCCAATCCCACGGATATGCGATGATGTGTCGACAGATCAGACCCCACAAAGGGTGCAGGGTTTGGCCAGGTTCAGTTTCTCAAACCATCCAAAATTTGGACACATGCTGATATCTCAGCAACTATTTGGATATTAGCTGATATGAATTGAGATAGTTTGCATGTGTTTTCATGATATCATGAATCACCATGATATATTTGAGGCATTTTGGCACACCCTTTGCTGAGGCATGGCCCTGGAGCTGGAGGCTCCTCCCATCTACTACAACAAGGCGGGAGCTGTCTCGATAAGTGGGCACATAATGAGCCAAGATGAGAAGACGTTGGGTTTGAAATGGTTTGTGTGGTGTTTCTTGTTTC
Organism: Cladocopium goreaui; assembly: GCA_947184155.2. Taxonomy (NCBI): domain Eukaryota; class Dinophyceae; order Suessiales; family Symbiodiniaceae; genus Cladocopium; species Cladocopium goreaui. The sequence goes on along the minus strand of CAMXCT020004548.1, from coordinate 12,663 downwards.
TTGGGGTTGCATGTTGGCGCTCCTGGTTTTTGTTGGGTTGACTGTGTTTTCGGGCTCTATGAGGTAGGCTCTGGAGTCTTTGGATTTGAGAATTGCTCTGCGCTGTATATTGTCATTCCTTGGTTGATGGAGCTGGAAACTGGAGAGCAGAAGAATGTGCATGTCATATTTTTGCCAACATCAAGATACATTCGTGGTTGATGCTTTGGAACATTTGTTTTGACTTTCCATATATTGGGAATAATCATCCCAACTGACGAACTCATATTTTTCAGAGGGGTAGGTATACCACCAACCAGATTCAATAGCATTCAATTTATGTCAATTATCATGAACTAGTCAACCTCGGATCCTCACATGTAACTCCAACCGTTACACAACTGCTCCCCTGACAAAAGACCATTTGAATCTTACAATATTTCTCCCAGAACCTCACGTGAAAAAGACACATGAACGGAATAATCCTCAGAATGCCTGTTTTACAATGTGTTTGAAAAAAATGTTGAGTTTTAATATGTTTTAATTGGTAGTTGTTTTTGAAAGGCAGAGAATCCTAGGGGGTTATTGATCCCAACTGGGTTTGCTTCAGCCTGCTGAGGCTGACTACATTCAAACTGCCTCTGGCAACAAGGCATTGATGGGAGCTTGGATGAGTTCGGAAGCGGCGATGCGTTTCAAGATTGGGGATACCCAGGTCTTGTCAATCCATGATCAGTGTTTTTGGAGAAAACCATAGTAGTCTTAAGTTTGATAGACAGTAACGCAGCCACTGGACCACGGGTTCCGTCTATAGTTGAATCAATTGTCGAGCGTAGCTCCGCCAGGCTGGAAAAGACCTTGCCCCATGGAATTCCCCAACAGGTTTGAGTGAGTTTCAAGAACATCTACATAAGATCAAATTCATTTGTTACTGGCTCAACCTACACCCAAGTAATTGAGACCTCAATTGCTTCCAATCTCTGCCTCGCAGCCGAGTTCGGCAGGTAAGTCGAAATTCAGTGTTGTGCGGCTCGCAGAATATCACCTTGGTTGGCAACTCGGTGATCATGTACGGCTGCCCAGCTGGCTCCAAGGGAAGATCCGCCCCTTGATTGTGTTACTCAATTGCTCCCCAAGGCAATCCATCATAAATATTCCCAACTAATGTTGCAACCTGGAGATTCAAGAAAGTAAACCAGTATCAAGCCACCCATGTTTTGATGATTTTTGATGGTTGATACCACCCATTTATGTTGATTTAGGGGATGGTGGATCCTCCTTCGCCACGGTGCTGCGAGGCCAGGCACGGTGCTGCGAGGCGATTTGCAGCTACTGAAAATCGGCCTCTCGGAACCGATAAAAACTCTGGTAGTTTACCAGTTTGCTATTTAAAGTTACCATTGATAGTTGATTTAGCTGTTAAAAATGCTGCGTTTCCATAGCTATGTTAGTTTACAGAGGGTATTTATATGTATTTATTGTTGTTTCATGATAATGACTGGTTAATATATGTTAAAATGTGTAATAAGTGCGTTTCTGATATCATGATCATTGACACAGATCATTGACAATGCTGATGAGGAGGATGATGATGATGATGATGCTGGTGGTGGTGGTGCTGCTGCTGCTGGTGCTGGTGATGTCACACTTCCCAGTGAATTTCTGACGAAGCACCGAGGCAGACACGTAATCGTTGGCGAGAATTGCGTCCTAAGACCATCGTACAAGAAGTACAAGGCCAGATGTCATTGACTGGTTGGTGGTTTGGAACATTTTTTATTTTTCCATATATTGGGAATAATCATCCCAACTGACTTTCATATTTTTCAGAGGGGTAGGTCAACCACCAACCAGTTGATGATTTGAGACCGAAAAAGACCTGTCGTTTTTGGCCACGGTCGTTGATTTGTAGCCCGTTGATATCTGCTGGTCAATGGAACAGCAAAGTCGCAACAAAATATGTGGAGCTCATGGGTCATGGAGAGTCGCCAAGGACAGTTGGTACCCTCTGGTAAACTAACATAGGTATTGAAAATGGCAATTTATAGTGAGTTGTCCCATTACAAATGGTGATTGTCCATAGTTATGTTAGTTTACCAGAGGGTAGGTTGTGCGACCCAGGGTGTTTATGTACGCGTGAATATTACTGAATGTAAAATGTTAGGATGTACATTAATATGATGAGATTCTTATTTGATGTGGTGTGCCATGATGTGTCATGGTGCAATAGATTGCGATATGTTGCAAAGCAATATGATGTAATGTAGTCCACTGTATTGTAGGAAATCATATTACAATACAATAGAACATAGTATAACGTAGCAATATGATACAAAGTATATAACATTATACAACTAGCGCAATGTCATACAAAATATGTTGTACGTCTGTGATTGTGCACGTGGGGAGGGCTAAACCGTACCAATCCATCAGAAAGGCGTCCCAAGCTGCCCATGTCGCAAGGGGAACATCGCTTTCTTCCCAATGACCATTGGCGACTACGTGACAGTGGGTGCCAAGAGCGTGGTTTGTGCCGCACACATAGGCCCCTTGAGGGTGTTTTTTGGGGTATATACTCTCAGCTCACGAGTATGGACAGAAGGAGTGGCTTAGAGACTATCTCCCCATGTGTATTTTTGGAACATGGATGTAGGGCTGTGCCAAAAGAGAAGTTGGTCATTTGACAGTGAAGTTTGGTTGCCCCAACAGGCATGTCTGAAAATCTATGGTGTTGACCCTCAGACAAGCCTTAATGTCCGTAGCCACTTTGTGTTGTTGACAGGGATGGATGCTTCTTGTGGTGCTGCAGGTTCTTGCGTCAATATCGGAGAGAATTGTATCATTTCCAAGCGCTGTATCTTGAAGGAGCGACCTCTGTGTTGCTAGGAGCTTGCCGCTCACCCGGGTGCAGTAGGAAGCTCCCCTTAGCAAGCCGTTCAATGCCATGCTAGGTACCAGTGACGGCCAAAAGGGTGAATGCATTTACCTGCCTGGATTTGTTTTAGTTTGTCAATGTTTGTCAGAAAGTGAGGAACCCCCGATTCCAAAGGATGATCATGATTTTCCCTTTTATGTGTCTATGTATTTATATTTATATGTATGTATATATATAGAGAGAGAAGATAGAAAGAAAGATAGGTTAGATAGATTAGATAGATGGATAGGATAGGATAGGATAGGATAGGATAGATAGATAAACAGATTGATAGATAAGATAGATAGATAGATAGATAGATAGGTAGATAGATAGATAGATAGATACATAGATAGATAGATAGGTAGGTAGATAGATCAGATCAGATCAGATCAGATTAGATTAGATAGATAGACAGACAGACAGACAGATATATAGATGGATGGATGGATAGGATAGGATAGATAGGATAGATAGGATAGATAGGATAGACAGGATAGGATAGGATAGATAGATAGATAGGATAGGATAGGATAGGATAGATAGATAGATAGATGAGATAGATGAGATAGATTAGATAGATCGATTAGATAGATTAGATAGATTAGATAGATTAGATAGATTAGATAGATTAGATAGATAGATTACATAGATCAGATAGATGAGATAGAATGATTGATTGATTGATTGGTTGATTGATAGATTAGATAGATTAGATAGATTAGATAGGTAGGTAGGTAGGTAGAGATAGAGGTAGAGATAGAGATAGATATAGAGATATAGATAGATGTAGATAGATATAGATAGATATAGATAGATATAGGTAGATATAGGTAGATATAGATAGAGAGATAGACATAGAGATAGAGATAGACATAGACATAGACAGATATAGACAGATATAGATATGGACATAGATATAGGTATAGAAATAGATAGCTAGATACAGATTTGGATAGATATAGATAGATATAGATATAGATAGATATAGGTAGAGATCGATAGAGATAGATACATAGACAGACAGACAGACAGATAGATAGATAGATAGATTGCCATAATGGGGGATTTTACCGAAATTTCAAGCACACCCAAAGATCGCATTGTTGGTTGTATATCATTTTCTATCCCATTGTATCCCCATAAGAAATTGAAATGGTAGGTTATATAGTTATATCATGTTATATCCCTAGTGTATCCTTTATTTGCCCCATGGATCTCTGGAAGGAATTAGCCATCCATGACATGAGGGTTTGAGATGATTTCCGGGTCCATCCGGAGGACAACTCAATGGTGTTACCTGATACTGTCGGGTGCTTAGAGGAACATATTGTTTGGGATTCGAATTTGCAGATGTTGCAGACCATTTTTGGATTATTTAACTAGAAATATGTGAAATGTGAGCTTACTAGAGTGGATCTTGTTTCTGGCAAGATGGAGATAAGTGACGCACAGATTCCGCACATCAGGAACACATCTCTGCTTGGTACATCAAAAAGTTCGTGAATGTTCGTGATTTTAACTACCCTCTGGTAATTTAACATAGCTATTGAAAATGGCCATTTATAGCGGATTTACCCATTCAAAATGGTGATTTTCCATAGTTACGTAAACGTTTACCAGAGGGTATGTCTCTCCATCCAACCTGGGATGATGATCCCAAACGACGCCCGCCAAGATTCTTCCACCCGACACCATTGTACCGCCCCTGACGGTCTTCGGCGGAAATCCCGGTGTGTGCCATGCCTGGGTAGGGAGGATTCAAATGGTTTCATCCTCCATTCAGGTCGATCCATTCAAGATTTGTCCTGTGAGCAGTTTGTCCTGTGAGCAGTATCACATTCATACTGGATTCATACTCATGTATATATTCTGCTCATGAGTACTAATCCAGAAGGTAAATGTCATGTGAAAATGAGCAGGTTCAGCTGTTCTTAATCAAATGAGATGCAAATGATTTGCACCATGAAGCTACCCTAAGAAGCAGCTGTTCAAGCGCTGCTGCGTTTCATGTAGCCATGGCTGGAGGTATCTTGGAGATCTACCTGAGTCCCAGCAGCTGGTGCAAAAACAGCCAGAATCTCAGCCAGGATCCGGTGGCGTAGGGCTTAGGAGGCATCTACTGGTGGTGCCAAGTCCTCTGGCAACATGTTTTCAGCTACCGATTCGAATGCCTGGCTCAAAGTGCCAACCATGGCAGGAACTCCCAAGCCATGAAAAGGTTGGCATATGTTGGCATTCGAATGTTAGGACCTTACACTTGGTACATGGATAGATGGGATATGATGGGATCCCTCAGGTACAAGCGACTGGTTGGTGGTTTGGAACATTTTTTATTTTTCCATATATTGGGAATAATAATCCCAACTGACTTTCATATTTTTCAGAGGGGTTGAAACCACCAACCAGGCGATTTAAGACATGACACGGTCATGAAAATTTCGCTCCCAGGCATGCGATCACTGAGTACAAACGGTGCACGCCTTGGAACCCAAGATTTTCCCTCGGCAAAGGCTCGGCAAGCGTTCGATCGATATCAGTAGATTTCAATGGAGAAAACCATAGCCTTCAAGGGGTACCCTCTGGTAAACTAACATAGCTATTGAAAATTGATGAAAATTGCCATTTATAGTGGATTTACCGATTAAAAATGGTGATTTTCCATAGTTACGTAAACGTTTACCAGAGGGTATACCAGACAAAACCATGGAGAAAAAGTTGATAAAGAAGCCTGCATTGCCCTGCGGTGGTTTCTGCGTTGTCTGAGGTTCCTGCCAAACCTAAAGAGCGCAGCGGCATCGCCAAAGGGCAAAGCCAAAGCTGCTTCCCCTTGACCGCCGTAAAAGTTGCGCCAGGTTTTGGTTGTGCCTTCGGCCGGGGGATAAGTTGATGGAGGAATGCACAGTCCACGCGCTGACTTTCACTTTCTGGCGTGTCGGTGAAATTATGACATGTATCGCAAACGCGATATCGAGATGTATTTGGTGTGCTATAGTAATTTCAAATCATTTTAGCTGACCCTGCAAAAGCCGGTTGGAGTGACAAAAGGCTCCATTCCGTTTTTAATTGTTTCTCTTAGACACCTTCATGCTGTTTGCCTCATTTTAGGGTCCAAGTGGACCTTCGGGGGGCCGCGCCAATGTTCCGTGGCAGCATGGAGGCAGCAAAAGACAAAACATAATATGGTGCATGTGAATTGTAAGCCTGCAGTTGATGCCGTACGCAGTCGCCTTAAAAAAATTACTTTACTTCGTGTGATCCCCACCATGACATTTATACATTTTCTTACTGGCAAATCTTCTGGCATTCTATCTGACATATCTTCTGACATTCTATTTGACATTCTATCTGGCATATCTTCTGGCATATGATCTGGCATATCTTCTGGCATATCTTCTGGCATTCTATCTGGCAAATCTTCTGGCATTCTATCTTGCATATCTTCTGGCACTCTATCTGACATATCTTCTGGCATTCAATCTGGCATTCTATCTGGCATATCTTCTGGCATATATTCTGACATATCTTCTGGCATTCTATCTGACATATCTTCTGGCATACATTCTGACATATCTTCTGGCATATCTTCTGGCATATCTTCTGGCATATCTTCTGACATATCTATCTGGCATATCTTCTGGCATATTTTCTGGCATTCTATCTGGCTAATCTTCTGGCATTCTATCTGGCATTCTATCTGGCATATCTTCTGGCATATTATCTGGCATTCTATCTGGCATATCTTCTGGCATATATTCTGACATATCTTCTGGCATTCTATCTGACATATCTTCTGGCATATATTCTGACATATCTTCTGGCATATCTTCTGGCATATCTTCTGGCATATCTTCTGACATATCTTTCTGGCATATCTTCTGGCATATTTTCTGGCATTCTATCTGGCAAATCTTCTGGCATTCTATCTGGCATTCTATCTGGCATATCTTCTGGCATATTGTCTGGCATTCTATCTGGCATATCTTCTGGCATATATTCTGACATATCTTCTGGCATTCTATCTGACATATCTTCTGGCAGATATTCTGACATATCTTCTGGCATATCTTCTGGCATATCTTCTGGCATATCTTCTGACATATCTATCTGGCATATCTTCTGGCATTCTATCTGGCATATCTTCTGGCAAATCTTCTGGCATTCTACTCGCGGTTGAGGTCCGGCAGGGAACACTGGGCGTGGATGGTCGTGGTTGAGGTCCGGCAGGGAACACTGGGCGGGGATACTCGCGGTTGAGGTCCGGCAGGGAACACTGGGCGTGGATGGTCGTGGTGAGGTCCGGCAGGGAACACTGGCGGGGATGGTCGTGGTTGAGGTCCGGCAGGGAACACTGTCGCAGTTGAGCAGGAGGACGAGGAGGACAACGAGACGAGGAGGACAACGAGAGGAGGAGGACAACGAGAGGAGGAGGACGACGAGAGGAGGAGGAGAGGAGGAGGAGGAGGAGCAGGCAACTTAGATAAAATCTAACAACCCTCACCTGGCAGGTGGGGAAAAAAACATGGAAATTCACAGTCGATCATCATTTGTTCATTGTTTTTCTCCACTTCAATGGCCATTTTGAGGGACGGAAGAATCCTGGACCCCAATACCAACTCTGATGGGAGGCACCATTGGCGACTTCCTGTAGGATCCCCGGAGCTGCGATGGCAACGTATCACGCAGAGGAAGTTGGATTTGTAGATCACCATCGCAGTAAAGTGTGGTTTGTCCTGGTTTTGCTTGAGGTAATTCATTTGATGAACATCCAAGATGTGTTGGGTGCAGAGTTTTTCTTGATTTCTTGGACGGGGAAGATACCAGGAGGTCGCCAAGCACGGCTGAGGAAGGGCCCAAGCTTCGCTTTCAAAATGAAGTTCTTGGTGTGGGACCTCGGCTGTTCCGAGGAGTTCATCCTTTCATTATAATAATATATCAAAATCTGCTCAAAATCATATAAGATGTAAGATCATATAAAATCATATGAAATCATATAAAATCATGTGAAACATGATTGATGTTGATCCCAAATTCGATTTTGTTTCTCATTTCAATGTCCAGCTCTTTCAAACCTGGGGAATCAAGCTGACTCCAGCCATCCAGCAATTTGTTCCCAGGCGCTGTTGGCCCTGGTGGGTCAGTTTCCCACCCATGGCCATCAATTGTCACGTCCTCAACGCTGGAACTGCAATGGCTTGGTATTTACATATTATGTACATGTAAATAATTAGATATACTTGCAATTAGAGATAAACTTAAATGGATATATAACTACATTAGATATATATGTATATGTGGAATGTAATGGCATAATAAGTTATGTTTTTATGTCACTTTGTGTATGCATTCTATCTGATGGAGTCCTGGAATCCCCGGGGTTTTGGTGTGTGCTTAAGCACTGAATATCATAACCTTCGGGCAACCCAACTGGCCATTGTCAAAGATGCTTTGAAACATGGTGGTTTTTCACTTGCAAGGTTTGTTTGAGTTTGTTTGATGTAAGGCGCTGGTCGGCCGCAATTACCCCAGAGATGAGAGCGGTGTCCATTCCTTTGAAGCGGACGTCAGCTTCGTGGCAGCCTTATTGGTGATGTCGTGGCTATATTTCAAGGCTCTGTCATGGTGAAAATCCATAGGTTTTCCATATGTTGCCACCTGAGTCAATTGCCTGTGAGTCAATGAGAAGGCCCGAGACTCTTCAGGAGTCAGCATCCAATGGATTCCAATGGAACATTTGGATGTTCCTTTGAAGTCAGCATGAGAACAACGCTTTCCTTAGGCCAACTCTGCATCATAGGAAGGGCCTTGGACTGTTGAGCAGGGTGCCTCAGCTGCCTGGGATCGATTCGTCACATATTCACGAATAATCGGAAGTAGAGTGGGGACATCAACGACTAGCAGATACTAACAGTGGGTTTTCATGGGTTTTCTATATATATATATACAGTATGTATATATATATATGACTGTATAGTTAATGAAAGTTATGAAGCCCCAACAGTATGTTTGGATATATCAATACTAAGTCCTGGATATAACCTTATGGAACACCAAAGGTGGACCCGTTGATCCAAAACATGGGTGAACCATCGGAGGTTGTGACGACGCTGAGGCGTTCAGGAGATCCAAGGGCACAGTGAGGCCAGTCTGGTGTGCCTCGGTTCACGTTTGTTGGTGGTTCAACCAACATCACTGTGAGTTTCACCAACCAAAAACGGTTGGGATTTAACGTGGGTTTAATGATGGCATTTAAGTAAATGGATGGCAGTTAAAATGGTATACTGTTTGGTGGTTTGGAACATTTTTCCATATCTTGGGAATGTCATCATCCCAACTGACTTTAAGTCCATGATTTTTCAGAGGGGCAGGTCAACCACCAACATATTGAAACTATAAGTGGATCATCCTCTATCCATCAAGCTGCCAAGCTTGATCCATGGCTGAGGTCGCAGATGCGCGCCCAGGCTGGGTCGTTTTTTGAGAGTTCCTATTGCAGCAAATGGGGAAGCTATGGATCATTCATATATACATGTGAAGTTATCTAATTTTCTTCTTATATGATCTTTATGTGTATACGTATATATATATATATACATATTATCTGTATGTATATATACATATGTATTCCCCATGATACGTCCTTTCTAACGAGTTATTGAATGTTATTGATATATAATGTAGTGTACCTGTTAGCCAGCAAGGATTTGTTTGCATGTTTTTGGTCATCCTTTTCCCGGCCTTTGGCACGATGATTTGGTTCTGTTTGGGATGGATTGAAATTACCAGTTGGGTTTGGCACAAGAATGGGGTATAGCACCAAAATTTGGGATATATATCAATAAATGGTTGGGTATACCAAAATGTGATCATCCTTGACAATCCATTGGAGAAAAATGAATCCCAATGTTCAGATAAAGCCAGGCTCAGCAGCTGCATGCGCTGCAATACTATGGTGAAATCCAGGCGGGGCTGCTCCACAAGGGACGTTGGCGCGTTGGTTTCAGGTCTAATGCCTGCAATGATTACACCGGACTTGGATGAGTTTAAAATTGGTGTAACATGTTGGAACCCACTTTGGATTCACCTGTTGTTTTTTTCATCAGGGTTGGCCTCTCCAACTTCATGGTGGTCGGCTGATCTCCAAGCAGTCGGTACATGTCGGTACTGAGATTTGCACAAATTTGCACTCTATATGGTCTGCAATTTGATCTATACCCAGTTGACAAATATGTTTTGTATGTTTGGGGCGTACTTGTACTGTATAGCTTGGTAATGCTTGTTATAATTATAACTTTACTGCTCATACCCCCATGCCCATTCCCTTTGTGTGCTCAGCTCAAGCACCAAGCAGTGACGGCGATTTGGGTTGGTGGTTTGCTGTTGTAATGGCATTGAGATGTCCCATAAAAATTCCATAAAATCCAACGGGATTTATCATAGTTTTCCCATGTTTTCCCACAGTTTCCCTATGACAAATTAGCCTTTGGGAAATGAACTTCAGGGGCAGCACAAAGCGATCTAAAGGTCGGAACTCCACCGCAAAGTTTCGCGGTGATCTTTGATACGGGCAGCGGCCAGTGATGATACCCAGATGGTGGGGGAAAAGGGGCGGGCTGCAGACAGGGTTGCGATGGCTGAAGATGTCTGAAGTAAATGGCTCTTGGGTAGCTGAATATTATGAAATGGTATCATATGGATTGCAAGGCCAACAGAGTGGTTGACCTGAGAATGGGTCTGAACTTCACTGAAGAGATCAGTTTCTTCTTTGAACCGCAGATTTCTTTTGTCAAGCCAGCAGACTTTCGAGAATGATGTTCCATGCCTGCGTCAGAGGCATGGACGAAAGCATCACTGACTCCCTCACCGGCCAAAGCAGTTCGGGAGGTGTGTCATTGAACAGTCAGTCTTCGGCCTGGTTCAAGGCCTTCTTGTGCAGTTGTTGCTGCAACGTGCTGCTGTTGATAGCTGTCAGTTACCTTGTTTGGTATGCTATTTTTAGACCCCCTACAGATACCATTTGCGCACTTGACTACCGCGCAAACCTTGCCATGGTTCAAGATAACGTGACTGCGGTGGTGCAAGAGTATTCATTGGCAAATGCGACACAAGATCAGATCGATTGTTATCTTGCCCTCTACAAGAAGATCACTTTAATTTGGCCAACTATTCAAATGATCCTGTGACCTACCAATGGAAGATGCAATTGGGTTCCGACTCCCAAATGGCCGAAGCTTTTGCGGAGCGCCGGCAAATGATGGCGGCCAATCACTTCCAACAGCTCTATGATTTGTTGATGGCAGATGGGGTGTGGGCCTACCTCTACTCTCAATATTTTCCCGAAGAGGATCGGGAGAAGTTAATGCTGGCAGATATGCATGAGACTTCCATGATGGTGACGATGGTAAAGATGCCGGAGTGCATAGATGATTTGGTGCATACCTACGGGTTGGAAAACTATGAGAAGCTGGTTACGGTCTTAAGTATGATGTGTATTGATTTGTTCCTTTTTCCCCCACATTTGCCATGATGACCCCCAATGACTCGTATTGACTCATACATTTTTTAGATTAGCAATGTTCCAAACCCCTGTTGGTTGATGATTGTAGGGGTTTTACTATCGCGCATATTAGTAATTACATAGGGGGTTATGATCATCCTTTCCATGAACTGGGTTTGTCTGGAAATAGATGATCTCTCTAAATCTATTGCTTTTCATCCTGTTCCCCATTGAAATTGCATATACCGCCTATTTTCAGACACACCCAAGCTGTGAATTCCTAGTTGGAATATATCCCCCATCGGCTAATCTCACCTATGAATAATTACCTATGATATATCCACCATACGTCCTAGCTATTGGAGTAACCAGCCAGGAAATACTACTTCTATGCACGCTATGCATCAGATGCGGCCAAGATGCAACAGATCTCCGAGGAGCTTTGCGAGGATTTTCCAGCTCTTCCCAGCGGTTAAGGGGCGAAAAAGTGGTGGTGTAAGAACCAGGGTGTCGCCCAGTGATAAATCACATTGAATTAATGGAATGTGATGGGATGTGGTTCATGAATACTGGGATGCACATACAAGTATGCGTGTAGATATATGAGTGATGTGATATGATTTTGTTATACATATATATATATATACGGCAAATGCCTGGGTTTTGCCCGGACCCGCAATGACGACGGGCGACGCATCATCATCACCATCATCATCATCATCATCATCATCACCATCATCATCATCACCATCATCTTAATCATCATCATCAACAACATCATCATCATGATCATCAAAATCATCATCATCATCAGCAGCAGCATCATCATCATCACCATCATCATCATCATCATCAACATCATCATCATCATCATTACGGGGGTGGGAGTTTAATATTCCCTAATATCTTTGTTGATCTTCCCAATTGCATGTAAAGTTTAACGGGGGTGGGAGTTTAATATTCCCTAATGTCTTTGATGATCTTCCCAATTGCATGTAAAGTTTAACGGGGGTGGGAGTTTAATATTCCCTAATATCCTTGTTGATCTTCCCAATTGAATGTAAAGTTTAACGGGGGTGGGAGTTTAACATTCCCTAATATCTTTGTTGATCTTCCCAATTGCATGTAAAGTTTAACGGGGGTGGGAGCTTAATATTCCCTAATACCGTTTTTGTTTTTCCCATAGGAATTTTGGGTGTTTTGACTTTTTTTTAAAATATAGTCCCTAGTACCTTTGTTGTTTTTCCCATAGGAATTTAAGGTTTAACGGGGG
>CAMXCT020004547.1:0-35152 GCA_947184155.2 Cladocopium goreaui | reverse complement strand
GTGTGTAAAAAGCGTGTTTCCATACTAACAACAGAAGACTCTGCTCCTCTACGCTCTCGGGCCATCCGTCGTCTAGTTAAAATAATTTTCAAGGAATAATTTCTTCAAGGGGTAGGTATACGAGATGCATGTCGGAACCTTGAAATCATGATCACCCCCCGTCAAGATACAACGGAATAATTAGGTTTTGGAATAATGTTCTTTAACTTAAAAGCATCTTAAAACATCTCGAAGCAGCCTATACGTCCTACATTTGGCCTGGCCCTTCCAAAAGCCATTCCTAGCTTGGCGGTGTTTGCCACCTTTCTCTCACGGTACTTTCTCTCGAGAGTTCTTTGGGTGGAATAGGAAATGTCAGGAAAATGCCTAGGAAAAGGCCAGGTTGAGTCCCATTTTGTTGGCTTTCCCCAAGGGAGAAATTATTCTAGGGGTATTGGAGATGCCTGGTACCCCTCAAAAACGAAAGTGGGCAGCTAATCACCAAATTAGCCCAGAAACTTGCCAGAATTGTCAAATAACAAATGAAACCCAAACATTTCCCACTCATTCCCATTATGGCCAACGGGATTTTTTTGGAAGGAAATGAACGGAATATGGCAGAAATAGGGGGGCGTACGCAAAGTTGGGAAAACTTGTAGGAGAGAGCCAGATTGAGTGCCATTTTGTGGGTTTTCCCCAGGGGAGAAATTATAAATGGGCTAACGCCCTGGTGCGGCCGACCCCCATTTGGAGGGCCATGGTTATTGGATGTTATCCGATGTGGTACTTGAAAATGGAGGATTTACCCTCAACTTGTGGCAATTCTTCCATGGGGGCAATGATGATAAACCATGGGATTTAGGGTGGGGTGAGTTTTTCCATGATTTTCACCAGGTTTTTGGGTGATTTGAAGGTTGAAACTGAGGATTGTTCACCTGGGGTTCTTATAAGTCCTGCCGTCGAAAGCTGCTGCGAAGGTTTTGACGGTTTTGAGGGTTTTGAGGGTTTTAAGGGGTGCTGAAAACGTGCCAGATAGCAGTTTCGAAGCCCAATATAAAAACAGCTTGTGGCGCTTCGGAAGTGCCAGATAGCAGTTTCGAAGCCCAACAGAAACAGTTGTAACAGCCTATGGGGCCTCGGGAGGACCCATGGCAAAGCAGCGAAAGGCCGTCGAAAGCTGCTGCGAGGGTCTTGAGGGTTTTGAGGGTTTTGAAGGCTTTAAGGGGTGCTGAAAACGTGCCAGATAGCAGTTTCGAAGCCCAATAGAAACAGCTTTTATTTTGTGGCGCTTCGGAAGTGCCAGATAGCAGTTTCGAAGCCCAACAGAAACAGCTCGTGGGGCCTCGGGAGGTCCCATGGCAAAGCAGCGAAAGGCCGTCGAAAGCTGCTGGGAAAGTTCCTAGACATTCATTTTGACTGGTTTTTCTGGTCTAAATGGCCATCCGAACCAGTTAGGGACCCAAGTGGTACAAATGCAGTTTTTTCACGCACTTTCACGCTACTTTGGCCTATGAAACAATGCCAGCCATGCAGCGCAGGCCAAAAGATCATAATTGGTGATGTAAAACTTCGCTCAGCACACCAAGTTGGCTACTATCCATCCAAAATTGAGCCATGGATAATTGCGCCACGTTGCTAGACTAAACTCACACACTCCCTGACTCTTACCATGGTCAATCATGGTCACCTGTTTCCATAGCTTGCTGTGTCAACTTCCCAGCTATTCTGGCTTCCTGTGTGGTTGCCATCGTTTCGAAAAGCTCCCTGCGGACATTTGTACGTAACTCGGAAATTTGCTTCAACCACCTTAATTACGCCCATCAGTGGATTCGCTCTGCCATCCATGCATCACAGCAACTCACCTAAATAGTAACTTTGAAACTTCCGCCACCACCTTGTGCAGTGCTACTGGTATATAAAGAAATGTATATATATATATAAATCTTCAAATCTGGTTAAATTATAACGACCTCACTGCGACCTCACGTGAATCATGGTTAATAAGAGGAATCATCCCAAAATGGCCTGAATTCAGGTTAGTGAAATATTTAAATTTACCCATATAATATATATATATATGTGTGTATATATATGTATATATATATATATATGTGTATATAAATATATGTGTGTACATATATATATATATATCATATAAATATATATATATGTGTTTATATTTATATATGTATATTGTATATGTTTTTATATATACTAGCATTTCTGTGCACACATGTCTATATGTGCATGTGCTCTATTGAAGATCCAGCTTCCCCCTGGGAATGACACATACTTAGGACGAAACCATTCAGATCCAAACCATGACCTTTGTGAGGTAAACCTTTTTTTCCTGCCAAGGGGGTTCCAACATGACCAGAAAATTGTGATTCCCAAAATGTTTTCTGATGATCTCGGACCCCAGTGGTAACAGAGATATTTCTATCGGTGAATTTCGAGAGCTGGCTGGTATGACAAATTTTAACCCAACAGAATAGCGATCAATGGAAACATATAGACTGATGAGCTAGCTGCACCGGCCCTGAGAACGCTCCATCGCCATTTTTTCCTAGCTCGATCGGACCAGTGCCAACCCCCGGTCAAGATTGGCCCGGAGTCCCAGCAGAAAACGCCGGAGGACATTTTCAGTTGCAGTGCGACGATGCACCTGGCGTTTAATCCTCATCCATCTCTTAACACTGTCCTCATCCATCCACGTTGCATGGATGTTACAGTTTAACTTTGATGCCCTGACATCTATGGCTAGGTGGTGCCACAAGTGGTACTTTGGACGGAGTCGAAACAGAAATCGTTTTCCCTGTACAGCGTTGGCAGCCAAAGCTGCATAGCTTGTGGTGCACAGTTTGCCCAATGTCAATCGGTTCTCTTCCTCCAACTCTGTCAGAAACATTCTAGATTTGTTCAGTAGATTCAGCCAGCAGTCGGCACTCCAAAGGGCCTTAGCAAATCAAACCCACTGGAAAACAAGTGATTCTTCTGATCGAAATAACACCTAACAGTTTTGAAAGAAGTGATACGGAGAAAGTTTTGCTCAAAACTCATTCCTAGTTTCGGTGGACAAAAGGTCATTTTCAATGTCTTTGTTGCCAATTTCCCAAACCAGCCATCTCAATATGACAAAGCAATCAAAGCCTTTCGTTTTGAGCTCTGGGAAACAATCGGCCTTCCAGTTGAGGTTTTGTTTCGAAAGCTTTGACATTGCCAGAGAATATCCATGTTGTTTTGCATACGATTTCAACCTTTGGGTGGCCGTTTTGAGCCGCTGTTCCTGGGTGCGACCCCTCCAGTAGCCACGCTTGGAAGCCATGATGCGGATAGCAGACCCACAAAGGTCTCGACCCACTCCCAAGTGGAAGATATGTAACAAATCAACTCCCAGCATCTGAATATTGAATCCTAAAAGACTTGCCAGTGTCGGGACCACATTCTCATTCCATGGGCTTTCAGAAAATAAGGTTCTTCTCCATGGGGCGGTGTCGCTAATGTTGCTATATGACCAGTTCGGATCATTCGTACCCTTAGTGGCTCTGCATCTCCAGCAAACCTTCAGGGGACCAAGATTCTCGAAATAAAAAATCCTGCTATGCTCAGGCCTATCCTACATTAACATGCTGCAGACCGAGCTGTGAATTTTCTGGCGCAGGCCTCTTCTTTGGTGGCATAGCGTTCCATGCAGAAGAGCTGATACAAATATTTCCAATCACCCTTGAAATTCACCACAAAACACCGAAGATCCAGGACCTTATGGGTGAAGAGTAAATGAACTGGTTTTGAAAAAGCCCCAAGCTTATCACCAGGCCCCCTCCAATGAAGCTTTATATATATAATATAGATGGTCCAAACAATTTTCTGTTTTTTCGATAAACCCATTACACCTATTGAAAGGTTTGCCCAACAATGACAAACCACAAAAGCTTGTCTGGATATTCAACGAAGGTGCAATATCACCAGATCGGTCAGCGATTTGACACCCACGGGTCCCCAAATCATTGAAAGAGTCACGAATAACAGCGCCAGCTGCTTGCAGAGTGAGGTTGATCCCGTTCTCATCAAAGACATACCTGGGCAGCAGTAGGACGATGCTCAAAAAATGTATCTGAATAGATCCCTTTCTGAACAAACGATTATTTGTCATACCAAAGTCACAGACTAGTTCTCATATATACAAAATGGAAATTTATTTGCATGTGACAAGGGGCATGCTGGATGGAACAGTTGTGATGATGAATCGGCTGCAGGCGCTATTCTGGAGCAGGGGGCTCAGATCAGGTTGCCAGTGGAATGTCATCCAGCTGCTACGGAATGCATTCCCCTCATCACCTGAGATACAAGGGAAAACAAAGTTAACAGGACACCATAACAGGGTCTTGGGGAAATTCAAACCAATACATTATCGAAATACCAGAATGTATCTGACAAAAGAAAATTGCAAACAGGTCACCATATAAAGTCAAAGGGATGGACTGTGCTTCTTGGCCATGTGCTGGGTGCCCAGGATAGTCTAGAAGCAATTGGTTCCAATACCCCTGCATATGACCCAGGTCACCAACGAGTAGTGAAAGATAACCCTGATCAATCATCGCCCGTACCTGGGCCACTGAAGGCAAACCAACACGTTTGTCGAAAGTAAGATCAGTTTATAACCACAGAAATAGTCAATAACACAAAGGTACAACCCATTGAGAGAATGATTTTTTCGTCTGTTGCAGCAGAGATACCAAGACACTGGGTAAAAGAAAGGGCCACGGCACTAGTTCCACTTTCCCCTCATCCGGATCAGTGCAAAGAGGAATTTCGAAGTAGGAAAGTTCAACATCCATGTTCAATCCACGTTTCTGGGCAGCTTTGTGAACACGCTGTTCTGCTTGACCAGCCCTGCAGGGTGAAATTTTTGATTGAAAGCAGTTGAATTTATCAGGGTTATACCTTTACCGGCAAATCCCCTTTTAAATCAAAAACGTTTTGAAGGGAACAGTGGCAAGGTTCAGCATTGGCGCCTTTGAAAAACTTCTGACCCAAAAATTTCCCCAACTCGACAGGCATGAACGATTGAAGAGCCACCAGAGCCAATGCCAGATGCTAGCCTCACTGGTGTTTTGAAAACAGGATCTGCTTTCATACCCCCGAAACAAAGCTAAACATTGAGTGGCTGGAATCCAACCATATGGAAAGATCAATCTGTTCCTGAGAGGTATACCTTTTTGTTTTAAAGGCAGCTTTCATGAGAAAGAATTGGTTTCATGGTTCCAACTAAAATGAGAACCGGCTTTCTGTTTTTTCCCACAGCTTAGAGCCGCACACACACACACACGGGATTATATATGTATATGCAATGGTCGACTGATAAATAAATAGAAATATATTTTTTGCATATGTGGACATATGTAGAGGGACCGAATATAGAATCCCCGTCTGGTCCTAGCTGCTGAGATTCTTGGGCTCCAGCCCCATTTTTAGCAATTTTCTGGGTATCTCTGACTCAGTCCCAAAATTTAGCCCTTAGGTATCTTGCATGTTGTTGCAAGAATTTCATCTCAAGGATGTTGAGACATTTTGATGTTTAAATTGGCAATTTATACCAGGTCCAGCCCGAAGAATTTTATCCATAGGTATTTTGGGCATCAAAATGAGGCAAAATCAAGATAGATCGAGCCATGAACAGGATAACCAAAAAAATATACAAACCACCAAAACAAAACCAACAAAAAAATGTTGGTATGATGATCATGATAATTTTGACGATGCTTGCAAGACAATGCCAACAATGCCATTACAATGACGAGCTCACGCGCCGACACACCAACATGGCATGGACACGTTAAGCCGAAGAAATTCAGCCAGCCCACCTTCCTTAGATTCACCTTTAGTTTCTGTTTAAGTTTTGATATGTCCATATACCGGCCCTTTTGAATTTCAAACCACGTATGCAAATCTAGTGTCGAACAAAATGTTACATTCAGAAGGTAAGCTTAAACCAAAGGACAGTTTAACCAAAAGAAAAACTATATAGCACATGTTTTCGCCTGTTCTTTCAACGAAAAACATGAATTAGCATGCCGAACTTTTGAAAGTTTAACGGTGTATGCAAAGAACTCGTTGCCGAATTCGGCGCCACGGTTCCGGGATAAATTTCTTGAAATTGAGGTGTAATTTGAGGAACGTGGGCTGGCTGAATTTCTTCGGCTTAACATGTCCATGCCATGGTGGTGTGTTTGTGCGTGAGCTGGCCAGGTGGCTCTCATTGGGGGAGGATGCTTTCAGAGGGTTTGAAGGGAACAGAATAGCTATCAGTTCTTGAACAACAAACTAGAATTCAACAATCATGTGTTCACAACGTTCAAAAAATGGCAAACGAAATGCAGAAACCATTTGAACCGCTGCGGTCCAAGAGCAGCCCTGGCATGCTCAGCTCAGCAGATTTACGCCACAAAACGAAAATTATATATAATTATGTAAAAAATCATATGTATGTATCTTTTTGTATATAATAAAGTGTTTATGTTGTTTTTTGTTTCAGCTCGTGGAACTGCAAATTCATTGGCTCCATAGACCTTGTAACCCTGAGTTTTATCATCTGGGATTTGGCGATGTTGGACGTTTAAATTGATATTTTTTTAGGCTTGAGCTTGAGTTTTAGCCTTCACCTGGGGGGGATACTGGATGTATGTTTTTGATATTTTTTGATGATCTTGGATGTCAGTCCAGGAATCTTAACCTGATGAAACTGGGGTCTAACCCTGAGGGCCACCCCAGACGGGGATATATAGATATAGTAATAGAAAGGTATTTATACATAGGTATCAGATAGGTAGGTAGGTAGAAAAGGTAGACAGATAGAAAGTTGCACAGCTATAGATAGATATGGATAGGTGGATACAAAGATAGACATTCAAACATCAAGCTATATATGTATTTAATATACACCACCCAAGAAAATTCTCAAACGCCCAGGCAGGCGAGGAACACTTCGTGCAACTGCTGCAGTTGCTCATCACGCCGTGGATCAGACCACGTCCCTGCGCCGGGGCCCAAAGGTGACAGGGGACTATTCCATGTTGCAGGATGCACCTTATTCATTTTTAATCTTCCCAGGGATGGTTGTCAAACCTGTGAATTGGGAAATGTCAGCATTGAAACCCAAATCATACGTGTAATTCTTTTGATCTTCCAGGGATAGCTGTCAAACAGAAACTATGGAGTCTAAATAAACTTGAAATCCAAATCGCATATCTTAATCTTTGATCTTTTCAGGGTTACCATATGGGTTACCTATATCAAAATCCATGGAATCAGAATCGGAAGGTTTGGATTCAAATCGTGTATAGGGCCCGCATTTTTTTTCACTGGACAGCGCTCATCTCACTATTGCAATGGTGACCTCAACCTATCGACCAATGAGCCAGATGGCTCCCATATATATCAGGGCTCCTTGAACCCCCCTCCCGCAGTCGAATTGACTTGATATACTAGGGTTTGAGCTACAATGAATACCTTAACGTACCCAACAGGACCACAATAAGCAAGAAGGCTGCAAACCATTAAGTTCTGGTTTCATCCAACTGCAGGCTACGGGGGATCACACAGAATTAGTGAGCTTCGTCCAACCCTGACATGCCCCGCATCTAACTCGAATTTCAAAATCTCTGAGTCACACATCGCAAAGCAAATCACTTGGACTGCTTCTTGAGCTCTGCCAGGATAGCTTTGCTCTGCGCCTTGACCATCCGGTAGGCATTGACCTCATATGGCCGGGAATCCAAGCAATCACCGCCCAGGAGCTTGTTGGTTTACATGGGATTGTTCCTGTTATTGTAAAATTTGGTTCAGCAAAAATAAAGTAAGTGGGTCATCCATCCACCATCTTAAAGGCCAAGGGACACTCTCAGCAAGTTCTGACTGCAAACTTTCCAGATTCTCAAGGCTGTTGGTACTCTTCAACCTTGCTGGTTTGAGTTTTTAGCCAGGCGGTATGAACACGAATATATGTGTATATGTACATATATATAATATATATATATGTGTATCAAAAAAAACCTATATGAACATATATCCATATATAAATCCATACAAGGGGTTGTTGTTGCTGTTGGGATTTGATGTTTTTCGTCTTTTAATGTCTTTTGAAGAGCATGCACATATGATTGCATTATTTTGATGTAAATGGTAAGGATGAAGTTGTGACATGTACGTGTATATGCGTTTATGTGTACATAGGCCTCATCATGTCTGTGTTTGTAGATACGTGCATATCTAATATATATATATATATATTGATGGTTTTTGACCCAAACTACTGCATGTAAACACAAGAAATGTTGGATGTCTGAAATTATCTCAAGGGAATAAAATGAGGGGAACTACTTGGAATCAAAGAAAATTTGAAGCATATCATATGACACTAAAATTGCCGGAAAACTCATCAGAGTACTCTTCAAATCGCTTCTTGTACTGTTCGATGGTGGTGCGGAGGGCATGGTCTTTGGGCAAATCCAAAGCAACTGACATTGTTCCAAGCTCTTTCCGAATGGTGGTACCTGGCAACATGATGGTGCTACTTCGAAGACATCATTTTAGTAAAGACATGATTGGGGACCAAGGAAAAAACATGAAAAATAAATCAGACAAACTTTATTTGACCTATCAGGGCAGGTTGCCAATTGCAGCCTTGCGCTCAGCCACACTCAGCGGCTCCACAGTGGCCACACCACCGCCCGGTCCAGCCGAGGCCTTGGGAGCTCCCTTGGGTTTCGCCTTGGCTTTCGCACGGGACTTGGCACCAGCAGCAGGTCCTGGAGCCACCGACCCACCAAGGGCCAAGAAGCCAAAATTTTGGGGAGATACGGCTAGGTATATATATAGAAACTACTAAATGACTGGCATCAGTATCCTCATCACCATGCACATCATCTATCATCATCATCATCATCATCATCGACATCACCATCATCACCATGGTCATCCTCATCATCAACATCATCATAATGATCACCATAATGATCATCAACACCATCACCACCGGCATCATCACCATGCATGCTCTGTGCATATACCAGTATGTCTACATATGAGGTAAGTATAACACAACTTCACTACCAGGTTCTACCACTAATTGTGGGGCTTGGTTACCTTGATGAATCCCACTTGCAGCAGAAAAATCGGACCTTAAAAAAAGTGAAATCATACAGTAAGGAAACGAAAACAAACGTTTTCACAACCATGGCCTTCAGGCACAACAGCACCAGGCAAAGCAACTGACTGGGTGATCTCATCCAGCTGCTGTTGATTGACCGCAGCTGACCCCAAACCTCGAGGCAAAGTAGAACCCATCATGGCACCAATCCCCTCCGAAGTCGTCTGTGCTGCGACCTGGGTTTCTGCCGTTTGTCGCACCGATTCCTCCTCCGTATGGGTCCTGCTCACATAGCACCAGTATTGGGTGAGGGCTGGCACTGTAGGGGCATCAGGGTCTGGCACCCCGCCACCCCTCGCTACAATCCCCCGAATCTTCTCCATAGGCCAATTCTTCACCAAGATCATGTCCCGGATCGAGACCAGCTCCCGTTGACCACGGTAGACATTGGAAGACTCCTTCGTGAGGATCACCCTGGATTCGCAAGCCTGTCTGTTCTCACCCTCGGCCACCCATGTCTGCAAAAGCTTTCGTTTGTCCTCAACTTGCTCTTTATACAGCCAAATTGAACACACACACACATCAGAAAGAGAATATATAGATATATATATATATATATTTTTAAAAAAAAATCTTATATTATTTCTTCTTATATATTATATAATGTATAGTGTACGTAGGTGCGCGTATATGTATATACAGCCAAGTTTTTTATATCCCCCTACACACACACATATATATATATATATAGGAACATTGAATTTGTTTTTAAACATATATACATAAGAAAAGATAGGAAGAACTTATGCCACTTTTTAACAAATCTTTAGCCCAAAACCTTGAGGTTTTTTCCCAGTACCAACAAAAAGGATCGAAATCGGAACAAGGCTCATCGCTGTTGGAATTGAAAAGCTTCAGCATGTGCGGAAACTTCTGACCTTCCGCAGACTCCATGAAGCGGTTGAGCCTCATAGATGCCGCCCGGTTGGTGGAAGTGTTGACCCTGGGGTCAAGTGGCGTTTGGCCAGGCACTGCAGCAGCAGGCTGCTGGGATGTCTGGGGTGGAGCTGCTGCAACCATCGCTGCTAGGTCATCTGGAATGGCTGGCATCTGGCCTTCACTTTGGCCAGATCGCACACTTGCCACCAATGCATCAACCGATTCAGGTGCAGGTTGGTTGGGCACTGGCGAGGTCACTGCAAGGGCTTCAGGCATAGGTGCTGCAGGTTGTTTGGTCACTGCAAGGGCTTCAGGCATAGGTGCTGCAGGTTGTTTGGGCACTGGCGGTGCTTCAGGCATAGGTGCTGAAGGTTGTTTGGGCACTGGCGGTGTCACTGCAAGGGCTTCAGGCATTGCAGGTACTGCAGGTTGCTCGGGCTGTGGCGGTGTCACAGCAGGGGGTGTTGCAGGTACTGCAAGTTGCTTCGGCTGTGGCGAAGTCACGGCAATGGCTTTGGGCGTTGCAGGTACTGCAGGCTGCTTGGGCTCTGGCTGTGTCACTGCAAGGGCTTCGGGCATTGCAGGTACTGCAGGTTGCTCAGGCTGTGGCGGTGTCTCTGCAAGGGCTTCAGGCATAGGTACTGCAGGTTGCTTCGGCTGTGGCGGGGTCACAGCATGGGCTTCGGGCATTGCGCATGCTGCAGGTGCTGCAGGCTGCTTGGAGTACACTGGCGGTGTCAAAGCTGCACCCACAACCACCGTTTCCTTCTTCAAAGGCTCACTGAAGACATGGACCTTTTGCTGTTTCTGCTGCTGCTGCTTCTGCTGGATTGTCTCATTGTCACCGGATCCACCAGGTTGGGGCGGATGACTCTGGGGGGAATCAATCAAAACCTCGACATCACCAGGTTCATCAGGCTTGGGCGGTTGGGATCCATCCTTGCTAGATCCATCAGGACTCACAACCTGGGTGGGCTCAAAGGGCGGATCAGCAGTGGCCTGCTCAGGACCCGGAATGGAGCAAGCACCAGGCTGTGCAAGAGGATCAGCTGTATCACGATCAGCTCTGGGAGTACCATCCTGCAGCACATGCAGGGCGCATAAACAGTAACCATGGGACATACCGGAAACGAACACAGACACACACACACACATATATATATATATATATATCTTAATTTCTATTTGTATGAATATACTATTATATATATATATTTATTTATGTTTACCTATTACATCTCTCTCTCTCTCTCTCTCCCTCTCTCTTAGATGTATGTATACATATTGACAAGGGGAACATTATAACATATTGCTCTGTATCTATAAGAATGCATATGTTTTTCACAGTCACAAGTATGGTTTTGGAAAGAAACAGTCCTGCGCTAGGAGACAATGATCCCACAGCTCTGCATCCATACGTCGATACAATTTATCCCTGTCAATGTCATCCACAGAACCCTTCTCCTGCATGTCACGCTTCTCCCTCAAAGCACAGAGTTCGGCCTGAACTGCTGCAAGCCTCGATTGCAATTCCAGCTCCCTCGGAGACGCTGCCACAGTAGTCCCCAAAGTGCTCACGCTTGCACCCAACCTGAAGCAACACAGGGGCTAGAATGAAGATACATGTAATTCTTTTGGCTATGCAGTATACCCCATGTGGCCCCTAACCCCGACTTTCAATCTTGAAATATATATGAGAATAGGGGAAGTATATATATATATATTATTTTGGATGCAAGTCGGAAAGAAAACTAGCATATGGGACATTGAACCCAAGCCACGGCAGCGTGCTTGCTAGCGAAAGCTGCGACGACGCCTCTTGCGAATCCTGCACCTGTGTCATCTCAGGCTGAAGAGCAGCATTGCCAAGATCATTCCGTTGTCCGGCCACCAAAGCAAGACCATCTTGCAGGGTGTTGCATGACCTGAGATCGAACGGAGGGGTTCAAAAAAGCTGTGGCTATGAAGATGTATGCTGGTTATGTTATATCATTTGGTTGACTGATGGTTCATCTTTCTGCATTTGGTATAGGTTTGGTGAAATCCAAAACAGAGATTGAATTTGAAATTGACCAATGATAAACCAACATATTATTCGGAGCAATACCTTTTGAAGTAGTTCTTGAGGTGGCCAAAAAAGAAATAAATAAACTTATCAACATATATGGGTGATCAGGTTGCCAGGCAAATCAATCTGGGGATATCGGACGCAACTTCCTAGGAACGCGTATGGAAATGGAAATGTTGCATTGATTTCAATTGAATTTAAATAAATGAATAAATATATATATCTATCTACCTGATCTATCTATATCTACCCGTCTATCTATCTATGTATTGTTTTTGTCATGGGGTTCCATTCGGCGCCACCAAAAATTATGGATATTCTAGACCCATAGCAGTTTTCAAAAGATGATGCCATTTTTTTCAGGGGGCCACAGTGTCTCACCCCCTTCAGTGCGCAAGCGTTTCAAAGGTGGCACAGCAGCTGCAAGATCTGCCTGCCCTCCGGCTGGTGTCTGGGGCTCAACAGCGGTGGGAGCAGTTGAATCCGTCTCCGACGGCTCATGCTTAGCATTAACATGGCCATTGCACACAGGGGCCTCAATTGGCGGTTTCTTTTGCCTAGCAGGCTCTACCACAGGGTCAGGGACAGCATCAGGGGGTGTGGAAGTGCCAGGGGGCGGAGCTTTCTTGGCAGCAGGTCTTTTCAAGACTACAGGCTCTACCTCCTCATCCGATTCCATACTTTCTTCCTCTGCCTCCTCATCATCCTCTGGTATCTCTGGTTTCTTGGGTCTCGCAACAACCTTTGCCTTCGCCTTTGCCTTTGTCTTTCCTTTCTTCACAACTGGTTTCGGCTTTGACCGGCTGCCACCACTCTTGGCTTTAGCCTTTGGTTTGGTTTTTGCTTTTGATTTCACAGCGGCCGCGGCTTTCGCCTTGGCCTTCACTTTCGGCTTGGGCTTGTCCGGCTTCCCTTGTTGCCCAAGGTCCTTGGATGACAGAAAGCAGATGCCGGGGATCCCAACCTGAGAAATCGTTGCTTACATATATATATATGTTACATTGTTACATATGTTTACATACATATATATGTATATTTACACATAATATATACAAACATATTTGATAGTTTTGGTTGGATACGTGCTGGCGAAATAAATATAAAGCACGTTCTGGGGCAAGTGCAGGTGAAACAAAAAATGCATAGATAATATGTAACAATAAAAAACATGTAGTGGGATTTCACAACCATATGGATACCAACTTATGGCTTCTAAATACCTGATCGAGGGTCAAAACCAGGAGGTGGGTTGCCACACACAAGCTTCATGACCGTGAGGCACTCTTCCCGGGAAAGCTGGGCCGCTTTCTGAACTTCATCAAATTTATCCCACCCCAAGTCTTCCACAGGAAAGGGTAAAGCGGGCAAGGCCATGGCCCCAACAACCACAAGGCAAGAAGCTGAAACCAAAATTTGGCTACGATAAATGATGATGCATAAGTGAAGCTTCCGAAACCCCAGATTTAGAGATCTGTCCACCCAAAAAGTTGTTGAAAACTACAGATTTGAGCTTTCACGGTTTTCACGGTCCGTTCACGTCAAAATGTGGTATTTTCACGTCCATTTCACGCATTTTCACGGTGATTTTTTTTGTGGGGGACCTTTCACGGTTTTCACGGTCCATTCACGTCAAAATGTGTTCTTTTCACGTCCATTTCACGCGTTTTCACGGTGATTTGTTTTATCACCCCATCGAAATTTGGTAAGGGTACCAGCCATGCTCTCACAACTGGTCATAATTCATAATTGCTTTGCAACTTAGAATTACCAACAGCAGGGTGGGTTGTTTCACATGGAATCACTTGACATTTTTTTCATCAAACTGTATGTAGGTATAAATATTTTACCACCAACCCCATCGTTGGAAAAACATTCTCATGACCCTTGCATCACGACGATGACTTGGCAGGTCGTTCCACTGGCAGGTTGAAGGACTTGATGGCTTCCTCCTCAGATCACACCCAATGGCTGGCGCAGGTGGCTGTAACAAAGGCAGGCAGTCCTACGAAATACATCTAGCACATACCCAAACTGTACTTTTGTGTTTTCATATGCATAGAGACTGGTATTGAAGTCATACATTCTCGAGTAACGAAAATGGAAACACGAGTCTTATCACCATGGTTTTTCTCATTCAAAAAAGTTCAAACTTTTTTTTTGGGCAAGGGAACCAACTGACTAATAGAACCGAACCCAGAATCACATATGCTAGATACTAAAAATAGCACCTGGTATTTTTTTGGCACCATACATGGTTTGCTGTTTCATGCTGGTGTATATATATATATAACACTACCCCAACACCTTGTCAAAAGAATTCAAATCTTAAGGAGTCTTCCCAAATATCGCATCCCCTGAAACTATAAGCCATATGTTGCTCTCTGGCCACTATATAACCTTGAGAAGAGCCGATCTTTTATATTCGAATCAAAAAGGACAAGTCCAATTGTTTCTTCCCGAGGTGGCATTCCCAAACCAGCCAAAGCGGTGGATTAGCTGAAGATTCTTACATGTATGGAATTTTGAATTGGTAAGAGTGGGTTCCGACGTCTCATCCACCCTTGAGAGATGACAAAGCTTCCCATCGCCCGGGCGGCTTCAGGTGTTTGCATCCAGCCAAATAGTCGAGGCATTCGGATACTTGGGCCTGGGCGGTTGGACTGATTAATCTGTATATTATCCAACCTTTTTGAATACCAATACATATTTGAGGGAACCAGGGGGATACCAGGATATAGATGGCCCGATATCACTACCATTTAATGAGGAATTTCTCAATTGTTGGATTTTTTGGGGGCTTAATTTACGGGAATATTAACCAACATCACTGTTGAAAAAACATCGCTTCAAGCGACATCATCCCACATATCACCAATAGCGCAAAGGCCACCAGAAGGGAGAACATATTGTTGGAAAAGCTCGAAGTCGCCCCTTCCAGAATCAACATCTCGGTGAACTTTTGGAGGTGGTAACGGATCCTCAGGGCACACAGTGTCCACAAAAACTGCTTGATACATATATATATATATATACACAAGGTTTTAACGCAAATGCAGGTAGTCCGATCATTAGCATCTTTGGGACTTGGAAACCCTTTACTGTAGGTATTGAACATCTCTATTTTGCATTCACTTAAGTGCCCAACAAAAGCGCTGGATGTATATAATCCACAACAATTACATCAAATCAGGGGCAAATCTACTTTCCCTTTCTCCCACATCACATGTTTAAATGATTTCCTTTGGGTTCATTTGCTTTAAAAGAGCTATGCTGCGAACATTGCAGGGCTATTGAAAACAACATCCCAATCGATCCAGTCCATCCACCCACGCATCCATGGCAGCCTACATTGGGTTATCAACCAGCTCTATAAATATATATTTATATATATAGCAGCCCATGTTCAAATAATATATACAGTAGTGCAATATATTTTCGAAGCTTTTCATTATCTGGTCTAAAATAGCTTCTGGTGTTGGAATTGTTTCAGTTAACCTCCCAGAGACCCTGAGTAAAATTGTTTGTTTATACACATCAGCCAGGTTCGCCAACACCATGCCTGGCGAAGATCCCTTGCCAACAAGGCCACTCGCTGCCCAAAAGTGGGAGTGTAGGCCCTGAGCGGAGGTACGGACCAGACCCCAAAAATTGTTTTCGATCTGTCACCTACGAGTCTGAACTTGTCCTGAACATTTATGTACCCACATATGCCCTCATAAAATGTTAAAGCTAGCCATCCATCTTTTGACCAAATGAAGTGCTAAATTGCTTCAAGTAGCTGGGAAGCCTTAAGCTTATCCTTCAAGCCAACAGTACGGGCAACCCCATTCTTGTCAGTGTACTTCCGCACTAGTGGGCCACCAGGAAGTGCAGATAATGCTTCCCGGGACATGTGGCCACCAGCCTTCCAGATACCACCCAACAATTTGGAATTGTTGCTCCATAGCCTATGGCGCTTCGCCGTGGGTCCATTGAAAGCTCCCATCCAAAAGGATGTTGTGAAAGCCTCCGCAAGAGGTCAGAGTCTAACTTAAGAAATGTGAACGGCAAACATTATATAAGGATTCATATGCATCACCCACAATTCAGAAATAAAACAGAACTATTCAAAAACATACGGTGGATGGAAGAAATCCTGCACCAGATGGGATGGTAAAACACCTATAAATATTGGGATAAACCACCTATTAACTGGTGCAGGATTTCTTCCATCCACAGTGTTTCTACAAGTAGAAATTTACATCTAACAATCAAAACGGATCCGAAGGACCAGATTGGTCTCTCTTTTAAGTTGATATACATATATAGATGTAGATCTACAGATAGATCGATAGCTAGATATATATCTGGGGTAATTCTCCTGTTGGTTTTTCCACCAAGAAGATTCTCACAATAACGTGCTCCAAAAGCGTTTTCCCAAATTTTTGCTGATATATTTTGAGGGTTGTGGGGGCCCTTTTTGGGTGCCAAACCACCAGGAACATTGCTATATGTATCCCTTTGGGTAGTAGCCATTGCTGGTTCTTTGATACGAACATATTTGTTAAATTCTGCCGGGGGACAGGGCAGTGGGCCACAAACTCTTGCCACCGGGGATGCAGATTGAAGACACTCCCCTCTGGCTGCTCGACTAGCCAAATCAATCCCCGGCTGGCACATATCCAAAGCATCAGTATCAGTCGGCTGGCTAAGAGGTTGCCCTCCCGAACAAACTTGCGGGACATATCTCCAAGAGGGCATAGGATTCCACGGCCAGACGTAGCTCGACTCCTAGGTTGATAGTTAGGCACCTATAGTATGGTGCGTAAGGGAACCATATTCAAGATGTGCAGCGTGCATATAAGCGCGCTTAAGATTCACAGGTTTCCATTTGACTGCATTTTAAGAGTACTGGGCACCCAGCTTTTGATCCCACAAAATGGCCTCCAGATAAACTGGTTGCAACCCCAAAAAATGCGAGTTATAAGAAGTAAGAACCCACCTGGAACCAAGTCAACTATATCATCTCCCGAAACAAATCATTCCAGATTCAAAGAGCATGTAACATAATATATATATATACATACTTATGAACTCAAAAAAGATTGACTTCAACTGAAAACCAGCAATCCTATACATATGGGCAGATATGGATAGGGAGCGGTGGAGGGATAATAGATATTAAAATGGATACAGCACCCGACAGAATTATGGAAAAAAAAACGTTTCAATTTACAGGCGCCGCCTGTCTATGATAGAAAAGTTACGAACCTTTTTTTTTCCATAATTATTTTTTCCATAATTATTTTTTTTCCATAATTCTGTCGGTGACTGTATGTCCATCGATTCGCAATTTGAATGCATTTTAAGGGGGAATATTGAATTATAGAAAATATGTGTCTAAAGATCTGGTATATGCCCCTAAGTCTTCCATTGATATACATAATATTATGTGATGTTCGCAATTTGAATGCATTTTAAGGGGGAATATTGAATTATAGAAAATATGTGTCTAAAGATCTGGTATATGCCCCTAAGTCTTCCATTGATATACATAATATCATGTGATGTTCGCAATTTGAATGCATTTTAAGGGGGAATATTGAATTATAGCGGGATGTATCCTTTTGCCAAGCCACCAATTGGGTTGATACTACATACTTGCACTTGCATACATATTTCCATAACCCCCCAAAAAAAGGGGTTTGAATTGTGGATCCATGACATGTCCAACAGGTGGAGCCCCAAACATTAATTATGGAAAAAATAATTATGGAAAAAATAATTATGGAAAAAAATAATTATGGAAAAACCGGTCAATCTGCCCTAGCCCCCTGATTTTACAGGAAAAATCAATTATGGAAATAATGGCCACCTCCAAGAATTATGGAAAAAAAAAAGGTTCGGATCACTTCCGGGATATTTTGAACCCTTATGGGGAAAAACCTAATTATGGAAAAATCGGACGCAGGCGCCGCCTGTCTAAGTTGAACGTTTTTTTTTTCCATAATTCTGTCGGTTACCATAGTTAATATATGGATTGCTTTGGATGGATGGGTAAGTGGATAGGCAAGTGGTTGGTTGGAAATTCTTTGCCACCCTGCAAATATATACCTATATAATTTATGCAGAACAACTTTCTGGGGCAGCCTTGGTATTGAGCTTCTCCCCTTATATGGCACCTTATCCAAAATCCAGCTAAGGGCAAACATATTATCCAAGGTATTTGGTGTTTTAAGGGGTGCTGATTATTTTGGTGAACTCCCACATATGTCAACCAGGGCACATTCGGCAGTAGCTGTTGCAGCACAAAGCGAAGACACAAAGCGAGCCAGGAACAGCACGGAGAAGCTCATTGACTGCCATCCTGAAGGATAGCTGGGAGGGTGGCATATATGGGTCAGGATCAGGAATGTTCTTTCACCAAACTATACATTTTGCAAACCCCTTTGCAAACTTTACTTTTTGATGAGATGCCTAACATATGAAACCCGAACATATATGAACATATAATTGGACTCCAAAATCCATTAGCCCAAAAGCAGTTTCTGCTTAAGCCATGGTACAAAAACCCAGTGCGTCCACACAAATCATAGTGTGGAGAGTAGGCGAGATCATGCGAAGATCCAACCATGCCATGCGCCCTACAAGCTTTGCTGATTTCAGCGACCCCTGCGAAAACCTCCACATATTCTACGTCAACGGTTCTTTCCACCTTCCCATTGAAAATGAGAAGCAGGCAAAGAAGCATCAGCACTGGCGGGGCAGACCATTGTTGGAACGCCAGAATCATATCTGGCACGATATTCAAAGACCCAACTGAGCTGAAGCGGCTCAAATATTGGTTTGATATACCACTTTTTTCAGTTGAGGCAAGCCATTGGTTGGATAGTCATCTTTGCTTTATAAGTTCAGTGTTCTTCAAGGAGACCCCCAACAATCAGCTACCAGGCAAGGCCGCTCTTTAACATTTTTTTCAGGGACCTCAACACGTGCAGTACCGCAGAGATGTTGATAAGAAGCCTCAAATGAAGTCACTTGAATTTATTTCAACCAGGGTCTATGATGCTGAAGCAGCATGTTACCCCATGTGCAAGAACTCCTAATCATGCCCAAGGGTTTGTTTTGGTTCCCTTAGGGCAAAATCTCCTTCGAATTAATTCACCAACCGGAAGGGAACTCAGAAGATCCTTCTTCAAGGTGCTTTCATTCCACTTCTGGGTGGCTTCACTATTGGCAACGCCTTCATCCTTTAATTTACGGATGAATGCAGCTTTCTGAGAACTGTATTCCTTTGGGACATATGCAGTGGCTGTTTCACAGGCACCATTTGACTTTGGGGATGCTTTGTCAGGGTCTCCACTTTTGGAGCATTTTCTCTTTTTCACCGGGGGCTCAACCGTAGAGGGCTCAGCATTATCACCATCCCCCTGCTGATTTTCCACCATGTTGGCTTTGTACTGCTTGTTGATGGCGAAAGGTTCCGGAGCTGGTGGACATGCCAAAGTTTTCAGCACCTCAAATAGAATATCCCGTCGATTAGTTTCCTGGACATGGAAAGATATATCATGTATACTCAAACAGTATTTTTGGGGGGATTAAAGGCCCAACTCATACTTCAAACATGCATGCATATATCAAATATAAATAAATAAATAAATATATATATATATATAAGTATCTATCCAGAGAAATTTAACTCCATAGTGATCACGCACCCGAAGTACCATTGCAAATCTTCAAAACGTTTTATTGGCCTCTGTATGAAATTTCATCTTCTAATTGGAAAAGCCATTGGCCTTTTTATATATATATATATATCTCTCTCTCTCTCTCTCTCTCACTTCCCCTTTTCCCTTCATACAAAGGAACAAAAGCCGGCAGCGCATGCGATTGCTCAGGAGTCTTCCTGGCAGCGACAGCGGCTTTCAGTGCAGATGCCAAAGCGGTCAGGTCCTTGGGCTTGTCCTCATTGTCCTGGCGATTGATGGGACCCGCAAACCACTAACCTTAGTTTTTTGCAACATTCGATTGATTTCAAAAAGCCTTCATCACATTTGGGATGTATATCTTGGGCCTCACAAAGTAAAAGGCAATTATTGCATCTGAACCACATAACTCAAATAAATTGGGTGGAAAGGCATTCCTAGAAAGATCTAAAAAGCCAATTCCTTCCTGTATATATATATATATATTTATATATGTCATATATAGAGATGAAAAAGCCCCTTCATTAATTCATGAATGCTTTCCCCTCAGTATAAAAGTGATATTTTGGGGGACCACCACACATCCGCTCCTGATTGCTGCCAGTCTCTGCCGCGTGCTGCTTGGCACTCTTCAGCTGCTGCGCCATCAAGACCAGTCGGGCATCCAGAGGGGTCTGATTCCCAAAGTCCGGAAGCGAGTCCGTGTTCGACTGCAGTGTTGGGCAATAGCAAAGGAAACACCACAATGTATATGCGATAGAAAATTGATTGGAAGTCAGCCACTGGGCAGAAAGCTATATATATATACACATATTGTGTTTTCCATATATATATATATATATATTGTGTTTTTCCAACTATAATACCTGACACAAGCCAATATCCCAGGATCCGGGAGACAACCCGCAATCTGCAAAACAAGTCGCAGGTCTCGAGGAAATCTCTGAGAGGGTGTCCAAACTAGCAGGGCTGTCACCATCCCCATCACCTTCTTCATCATCAGGATGACTGTCATAGGGATTGAAATCCTTGGTCATCAGCATATATTGCTACCAACTTCAACTGGACCATGAATTGTTGGAAACAATAGTGGGTCATATAGGGCGCAGGTTTGGGCATGTAGGGTCAAGAGATCGACCACACATGGTTTCAAAAAAAAAACAACTACCTCACTTTGTCATTTTCCGTTGGTTTGCCCAAAAATCTAAAAACACCCCAAAATTAAGGAAGGGGTTCCTTTGGCACTTTTTCTTTTTGGGGCTTTTCTTTAAGGGTGGCAGACAGGAAAATCACTAACCTCACTCAACAACCATTTCCTCCTCTTTATGAACTGAGCTTAGGCACCACAATGCCACTCAGGCTCTTCTTCAGGGCAGAGATCTTCTTGCGCTTGCTGCCATCAGCGAGGCGATAAAGCCGACGGAAACGACTCACCTTGGCACATTCATGGCACATATTCGTGGGTCCCCATGTCATTTGTAAGGTAAAATTTTGATTGCATGGCTAACAGCATGGGCCCACCATATGTAGAATAGCCACCAAAAAAAGTAAACTGAGAGGGATTTCATTCAAGGTTTCTTGGCATGGTGATGCGTGTTTTGAAATCAATTTCTCCCCAGCTGCACCTCATGGATGCATGAGTTTAGAATCAAATACATGAACAAATATCTGCCTGATATCTATCGATCTATTAATCTATCAATCTTCCTATTTAATATCAGTATACAAATAAATAAATAAATAAATATATATATATATACAAAAACTATATTGGTACGTTTGTATGAGTTTGAATTAGTTTGTATTAGTTTGTATTAGTTTGTATGTATGTGTGTGTATGTACTGTATGTACTGTATGTACTGTATGTACTGTGTGTACTGTAAAAATGTACGTACGTAGCCTGCATGCATGCATGCATGTATGTATGTATCTATGTATCTATGTATCTAATGTATGAATGTATGTATGTATCTATCTATCTATCTATCTAATGTATCTAATTTATCTCATGTATGTATGTATGTATGTATGTATGTTTGTATGTTTGTATGCATGTATGTATGTACGTATGTACGTATGTACGTATTTATATTTACATATCTATTTATATATACGTGTGTGTAAATATGCCCATGCATATGTAAACTCAAGAATGTGAAGGTGAGGATGTATATGCATATATGCAAATGTTTATGTAGATGCAAATGTGAATGCGAGCATGTATAGATACATATAGGTATGGAAAGTTATATGTATGTATGCATGCATACATATGTGTCCATGCGCGTGTGCACATATGCATCCATATGTGTATGCGCTTATTTGTGATCTGAATACAACATAGATTGCAATAGCTCACTCTCACAGAAAGTTGGAAAATATTGGGCCTGAAATCAGTGTGACATTTGGCCATGTAAACAGTTTGGCCCATAAATCCAAGCCCCACCAAAAATCCAAGTGACTAAACGCTGCAGTGCGTGCCCCTGCCGCAACGCCCATGTGTCTATTATGGATAGATCCTCAGTGATACCTGTGGGGAAAAGATTGCACATACTGTAAAACCTCATGATTGCGTGCTTGAGGGTGTAGGAGCTGAAGCGGCCTTGGCCCTTTGACACCGACATGATTGCATAGATAGCTTCCGTATTTCCCTCGATGTCACGGAGTGAAGGCTTTTTGGGAAGGGGTTTGAACAGCTTCCCCGAGCAGTCCATCAGGAAACTGAACCCAACCTTAGCCGAATTGGATTACAGATCATTTGGGGAAATGAATTAAAATCTGTGGTCGTACTGATCATTGGGGAAAAAAGGTTATCCCTGACGTACGTAATCTCAACCCAGAGACTTCTTTCAAGCGCTGTTGCTCTGCAAAGGCATCAGCGTAGCGCTGCACCAGCGCTTGAGGCACTGGACGTCCCATGGTCGGCCACCGCACTTGAACCCCTATATATCGAGACGGATCTGAAATGAATTGAATTTTACTATGAGCTGAGTTGACCCGAAGAGAATATACGCGGCCCCATCCAGTACCAAACCCAAATCAGGAATTTCCATCCCCATGTTTCTTCCAAAAAAGTCCAACGATTATTGAACCATTCCTGAATATGTTTCTTCACCCCTATCGTGCATGCCAAATAGTAAGATGACAATAGCCATCAATATACTACCCAGCGATGTATGTGATATACTCCACATAAAAACATATTTTACATATGTATATATATAAATATACTTATTTTTCTATATATATATAGATATACACATGTTATATGTGTAATAAATACATGTTTATATATAATTATATATAGAGAGAGTCACTTATGTATTCATTTATTTACATTTAGTTGGGTTTACATCCTTAAGTACCTCGATCTCAACTGTCCATCACCGAGGGGGGGGGCCATGCACGGCACAGGGGGCGACCGCACCTGACCGGAGATCGAGCAATGTGGCCTCAAGGCGCCAAATCTGGAGGGTTGCAAAACCAGATTGGGTGAAGTACTGTGCATGCCATTGGTGATACATTTAACCATGGACATATATATCAAAATGTAAGGGGCAATTGCTTGAGATCGTTTTTGCAGATCCAAAATTAACAAAAACAACGTAATGTCTAATCGTATGTTCGATGAAACAAATGTGAATTTCTGAAAGTACCTCCAACACATTCAACTATCCCATCCAATGGGTTTCCAAACCATGAGGGCAAAGACCAGCAGCAATTGCATTCCTTGCGCAGCCTTGCACAGGGAGCCACCCCTGAAAAGTGGTTTCTAACTAAAGTATACCAGGAGTTCCAACAAGACAAAAAAAAATAAGTGTTTGGTTCTATTCAGTGCTTGGCAATTGGGTCATGGAGATATCCCAAACAACAACTTGCAGCACCGCCAGGCTAAAGCGACACTGAGCGATCTACTTACATCGGAACCTTTTTTGGCCTCACATGGGAAAATATTACGCCACCAAAAAAAATGGCACTTGATTATATGAAAGTATACCCCTTGATTTAGATCAAAGAGAGACAAATGCTGATCATCACTCTGCGTGCGGTCAACTCGTCGGAGCCGGCCTGGAACGCCCGAAGACCATCCAAACCATCCAGAAAAGACCACGCAGGTGATGCGTAGATGGGTAGGGTACCCTCTAAGCTGTGGACAGTTTTTTGGGAGCTTTTCGCAACTTGATTTTAGCATATATATATATATAGTTCTATAAATATGGGATGATACCCAACTTGCATCCCAAAAACTTTCAAGGTGATGCTGCCATTCTGACCTGTTTTTCTACCTCTCAATTTTCTACAAGTGCTGCCTTAAGAATTTCGTCCAGCAGAATGGGCCACTGGGCGGTGGGTAGGAAAAAACCATTTGGATATTTAGCCACAGATGACCATAAATCCCCAAATAAATTTTGAGGATCGATGCACCACAAAAAAAAACATGTTCATTTTGGCGCAGTTGAAACAGTTCCACCATTCAAAATATTGATGGATCACATGCAGAAATACCTAGTAATATCTGATTGGACATATTCGTTTTGGCTGTTGAAAGCGTTACCGGTAAAGAAGATCGGTGGGCCACAGAAAAAAAACATTTGGTTTAATACAGTCGTTTTTCACAGCTAAAACCAATTCCCCTTTAGGAGAATCAATGGGCGACAGAAAAATCCAATCATCTGGTTGGATTAATAACATTGTTTTCAGTTGAAGCATTTCCCCTTAACCCAAATAAACCCAATGAAGAGGGTGGGCCACATGAACATTTATTTGGATGCGCATTGTGCACTGTGTTGAACCCAAAAACCCACAACTAAGAAGGTGGACCACAGAAAGATCAACATACCACTTCCCATATCATAAGGGACCAAAATTCACCAATGATTTTTTGATAGGGGAATGAGATGTGTGCAGTGTAGATTATTATTGGGGTACATCTGAAGATATTTTTTACTTCATCAAAATGACATTCAAGAATTCGATAACATTGTGTAATATAAATAAATATATATATATACAATCAAAAACTATATGGATACCCCTTGCTCTCCTAGGATGTGGGTTTCTGGGATGAAGTAATAGTGCCGGGAGAATTGACCATTATTTGCTAGATGTTTTTGCAAATAGATTGATTAAAGGGGCCATGGGTTCTTAAGTCGATAGGTCAAGGGATCGGCAATAAACCTGCCTGGTATATATATGTATATAATTAATATAAATATCTTTGCATATACGCATATGTCTATCTATTATCTATCTGTCTATATATGTATACCTAGACCCTCCAGATATTCCCAAAACAATTGTTTATAGCAGGAGAAATTTGAGCACAACGCGCTTTGTGTGGATACTATTGGAGGGTCTAGCTTTTTTTTCTCCTCCCGCGATAGTGCATCATGCAGGGATATCTGTCCCCCATATGCACGTATGTGTCCACATGAGGCTGCTGAGAATTTCCTTGGTTCCAGCCAAAAATGCCCAGATCCAACCAAACATGGCCTTTCACGCACTTTCACGTCTAAATGGCCAAATGTACTACGTACCACCTTTAGAGGTACAAATGCATGTCTAGGTTTTGAGGGTTTTGAGGGTTTTAAGGGGTGCTGAAAACGTGCTAGATAGCAGCTTCGAAGCCCAATAGAAACAGCTTGTGGCGCCTCGGAAGTGCCAGATAGCAGTTTCGAAGCCCAACAGAAACAGCCTGTGGGGCCTCGGGAGGACCCATGGCAAAGCAGCGAAAAAGGCCATCGAAAGCTGCTGCGAGGGTTTTGAGGGTTTTGAGGCTTTTAAGGGGTGCTGAAAACGTGCCAGATAGCAGTTTCGAAGCCCAATAGAAACAGCTTGTGGCGCTTCGGAAGTGCCAGATAGCAGTGTCGAAGCCCAACAGAAAGAGCTCGTGGGGCCTCGGGAGGACCCATGGCAAAGCAGCGAAAGGCCGTCGAAAGCTGCTGGGAGGGTTTTGAGGGTTTTGAAGCTTTTAAGGGGCGCTGAAAACGTGCCAGATAGCAGTTTCGAAGCCCAATGGAAACAGCTTGTGGCGCTTCGGAAGTGCCAGATAGCAGTGTCGAAGCCCAACAGAAAGAGCTCGTGGGGCCTCGGGAGGACCCATGGCAAAGCAGCGAAAGGCCGTCGAAAGCTGCTGGGAGGGTTTTGAGGGTTTTGAACCTGGGGGGCCGTTTGATCGCGAAAAAGGAGGCCAAAGGCCGTTTGGCCAAATGGCTTCGAAAAAACGGTTTGGCCTTGGAATCCAGATATGGCCGTGAAAACAAGATTTGGCCGAGAAAAAGTGTGCATTTGGCCGTGGAAAAACGTTGAGTGGCCGTGGAAAACCGTGAAAAACGTGAAATTGTAGACGGCAATGCGAATGGCCGTGAAAACAGCGTATGGCCGTGAACATATTTTTTCGTGGACGAGAGCGGTTCTGAAGCTTTTGAAGCTTTGAAGGGGCCATGGAAAAGGACAAAGCAGGCACCGGGCCATGCTGCACACCTACGGTGATCCCGGGCGCCGCCCCGCCTAGGCCAAAGCTAGGCAGGGGTCGGCGGATTTTAGGGGTATTGGAGATGCCTGGTACCCCTCAAAAACCAAAGTGGGCAGCTAAGCACCAAATTAGCCCAGAAATAGATTATACCGGTATCATTTTGATGGAAATTATTCCAAATTTCAATATATCTCAGTGATTTCTTGGAATAATATTTTTTTTGAACTCAAGGTATGCCGGAATAATACTTTATTATTCTGAGGTATGTTGTCGGGGGTATCCCCTTAAGGCATCCCTCATTTTTTTCCGTATTTCAACTGCCTGATCATGGAGCCGTATGGATGCTGTACGGCAATGCACAATAGAACTTGTCACTGTGACACTATATACCGCAAGAAATCAGATTGAATCGTCAACGCATTTGCCACGAGGAGGTTGTGTTTGATGAAGAAGCGACAGAGACTGAGACAGAAGATGAGGCAGACGCGGATTTGGATAGGGATGTTAATTTGCGGCTAATAATGACAAAGTGCCAAAGATGATGCCCAACATGATGCAACCCAGCATGATGCAACCCAGCATGATGCAACCCAGGGGGTGGCCAGGCAATAAATAGCAACGCGTTCAGTTTCATTCTCTTGCTACTTGCTGAGTTTGCAAGCTTACAGGCTTACCAGCTGCGCGTGTTTGCCCTACCTTGCACTTATTTCAGGCTTACACCCTCCCATGTCTTTCCATGCGCTTGCTTTGGATGAAAATCGTTGCAGTTTCCTTGTATTTAGGAACAATAATGACAATATGCTGCATGGTTTTGAAGGGCCAAAACTGTTTTTTTGATTGCAGAAGCAGCAGCGCCTTTTGTTTGTTAAGAAGGATCCAGGTGGATGATCAAGGTTACCCTGGCACACCTTGTTTAGGCGGTCCTCAAGAACAAAATAAATTTGTGTTGATTTGTCAGGCTCCAAAACCGGGCAGCCGCCCACGAGTGGTTGCTGCCGGACTGTGCAGTGAGGTGCCTTCAGGGACGCTTCGGTCACTTTGATTCCTGTAGAGACCATACAGACATGGGTGTCACCACGTAATATTGTCGCAACAAGAGGATGCAGCGGTTTTGGTTGAGGCAACTCTTGTCCGCCCCTCTTAGCAGTGTTTTTTGAATAAGTTTAACTCATTTCTAGGCCATGCTCAGCATGGGCCTTTGGGTCCGCAATTATCGTGCTTTCAGCTCTGTGGTTTGGTTCTTGAGAGCTAGTAATCACGTTCTTGCATTATTGAGTGGGATCCAATCATGTTCTTCAGGAGCAAGCAAGAAGTTCCATCCAAAGAGAAGGTGCAGCCTGCAGCCTGGGGCCAGCTTGGATGCCCTTTGATCAGAAGGATCAGAATGTCCTGGAGGCACAGGCAGAAAGAAACCTGAATCAGCAAGAAATATCCCAAACACAAATTGGGCGGCAATGCAAAGCAAGACTATATTTTCTCTCTCACTATGGGCACGTAAACGCAAGCAACCTTGACCCAGTGCGCTGACGCAAAGAGCTGACTGAAATGTCTGTATATAGATTGTGCTTAGTCAGGGATGTGAGGAGACATGATCGATGGATAGTTAAGTTGGAAACGACACGAAGTGAGTACATGGATGCCTTCACTGCCTAGTCCTATGCTTGAGTCTCCCAAAGAGCACCTTCTTACTGCCAGGAATGGCAAAGATTGGTGTGGAGGTGCAAATCAGCAATGGTGGCATGAATGGTCTTAAATTTGTTGTAGACTTGTACACTTACGCATCATATAATATAGATTCCCAATGATTCACAACAGTTTACCTAAATCATTCAAATTACAAATAATTCTGAGAACAACTTTTGACTGCCTGACTTGTCAGTACCAAAGTTGACGCAAACAGCATGTACTCCGCTTCTGCTCTCACACTAAACACGCAAAAGCATAGGTCACCAACCGAAAGCTTTCATTGACTGCACTTTTTTTACCCTTCCGAAACATGGTGCAAAGTGAGGCAGATGCAGACCGCAATGGTGCAATTATGTCCAACCAACTTTCACATTTTGCACTGCGTGGCAGGATTTCTCACAGTTGCAAGAAGAGTTGAAGCTCGCCAAAGCTGCAGAGGTGCGCTGCCATAACGATTTAATTCCAGAAGTAGCCGCAGCCTATTGCATCATATTGTTCTATGGTTGCATGGTGGCTATCAGGTTCGTTCATGGGAGTTGACGCGATCTATCACTAGAATCCTGATCAACTAGCCAGTAGACCTGATAAACACTATATAATATACGTTTTTGGAAGTCATCATGTGTGAAGGTAGGACCCAAATAAGGTGCCAGCTAAGTACTGCTTAGTAATCAACTGTTGTGGTATGAAGACACCAGCTTCTTTTTTGGCCATGGCCTCCTATCTACATCATCCCCAAGTTCGGTCATCTCACTTACCAGTAGAGTACCGCACGAGGCGGTGCCGGAGAGTTTGGTTGTTGTGATGCATGGTGTCAGAGCGAACCCACTGATTTGCCGAAAGGTCGCTGAGGCTGTGAGGCTCTGAGGCTCTGAGGCTATCTCTCTCTCTCTCTCTCTATCGATCGATCGATCGATCTATCTATCTATCTATCTATTTCTCTAGCTATCGATCTATCTATATCCCTCACTCTCACTCTCACTCTCACTCTCTCTCTCTCTCTCGATCGATCGATCGATCGATCGATCTATCTATCTATCTATCTATCTATCTATTTCTCTAGCTATCGATCTATCTATATCCCTCACTCTCACTCTCACTCTCACTCTCACTCTCACTCTCACTCTCACTCTCACTCTCTCTCTCTCTCTCTCTCTAGCTATCGATCGATCGATCTATCTATCTATCTATCTACCCATCCATCCATCTATCTATCTATCTGTCCATCTATCTATCTATCTGTCCATCTATCTATCTATCTATCCATCTATCTATCTATCTACCTATCTATCTACCTATCTACCTATCTATCTATCTCTCTCTCTCTCTCTCTTTGCCTCTTTCTCTCTCTCTCTCTGTGTCTGTTTCTCTATCAATCTGTTTGTCTGAATGTCTGTCTCTCTTTATTTTTATCCATTCATCCATCAATCCATCTATCTGTCTATCCATCTATCCATTTTTCCATTTTTCCATCCATCCATCTATCCACCTATCAGTTGTTCATCTATCGATCTATCTGTCTATCCATCCATCCAACTATCTATCTATCTATCTATCTATCTATCTAAGATCTATCTATCTATCTATCTGTCTATCTATCTATCTGTCTATCTATCTATCCATCTATCTATCTATCTACCTATCTATCTATCTATCTATTTATCTATCTATCTCTCTCTCTCTGTCTAGCTATCGATCGATCGATCTGTCTATCTATCTACCCATCCATCCATCTATCTATCGATCTATCTATCCATCTATCTATCTATCTATCCATCTATCTATCTATCGATCTACCTATCTATCTATCTATCTATCTAACTATCCATCTATCTATCTATCTATCGTTCTATCGTTCTATCTATTTATCGTTGTATCTATCTATCGTTCTATCTATCTATCGTTGTATCTATCTATCGTTCTATCTATCTATCGTTGTATCTATCGATCGTTGTATCTATCTATCTATCTATCTATCTATCCATCTATCTATCTATCTATCTATCTATCCATCTATCGATCTATCTATCCATCTATCTATCTATCCATCTATCTATCCATCTATCGATCTATCTATCCATCTATCTATCTATCTATCTATCTATCCATCTATCTATCTATCTATCCATCTATCTATCTATCTATCTATCTGTTTGCCTATCTATCTGTCTATTTTTTCTTTCTATCTATCTATCTATCTACCTATCCATCCATCCATCCATCTATCTATCCATCTATCTCTCTCTCTCTCTCTCTCTCTCATTGTTTACCTGAAAGGAAACAATTATGCGAGAAATCCTTCAAATGTGGAAGTTGACAGGTCCAAAACGAAGCAATTCTGCAAGACGTCCTTCAAAAAATGGAAAGTTGAGTGCAGACCGGACCGCATTGTACCCATGCGTTTTGGAATTCCTCCACCCCATCCGTCTAAATTTTCGTGCCTGCCAAGAAATTAAAGGACCGGAGAACCCCACATGTCAACTTCTTCCAAAAATCGCGAAGCAGATGTGAAAATTAGATGGGAAAGGCATGAAAGAGAAAGGACATGGGCTGGAAAGATGGTGGGAAAGAGAAGTAATTAAGTGAAAGAATTGTGTGTCACAAAGTTGGGTGTCAGAGCAGTACATGTGCGTGAAAGAGTTGCATTGCTGCATATGAAAGATGTTTTGCTTGTGAGACATGGGTGTCAGTGACAGCAATGCGTGCAAGGGCTGTGTGTGTGTGTGAAGGGTGTGAAGGATTTACGTGAGCATGCGCATGGTAATGTTGTGTGTGTCTGTGTGTCTGTGTGTCTGTGTGTCTGTGTGTCTGTGTGTCTGTGTCTGCCTGCCTGGCTGGCTGTCTGTATCTCCTGTCTGTCCTGCCTGTCCTGCCTGTCCTGTCCTGTCCTGTCCTGTATTTCAGTATTTCATGTCTGTCCTGTCTGTCCTGTCTGTCCTGT
This sequence comes from Cladocopium goreaui, assembly GCA_947184155.2. Lineage (NCBI taxonomy): Eukaryota > Dinophyceae > Suessiales > Symbiodiniaceae > Cladocopium > Cladocopium goreaui. Next base: position 4,227 of record CAMXCT020004547.1, on the reverse strand, counting down.
CTGTCCTGTCTGTCCTGTCTGTCCTGTTTGTCCTGTTTGTCCTGTTTGGCCTGTCTGTCCTGTCTGTCCTGCCTGTCCGTCTGTCTGTCCTGTCTGTCCTGTCTGTCGTGTCTTCCTGTCTGTCTGTCTGTCTTGTCTGGTCTGGTCTTGTCTGGTCTTCTCCTGTCTCGTCTCGTCTCGTCTCGTCTGGCCTTGATCTGGTCTGATCTGGTCTGTCTGGTCTGGTCTGTGTCTGGTCTGGTCTGGTCGCCTGGTCTGCCTGGTCTGGACCAGACCCCAGACCGACCAGACCCGACCAGACCCGACCAGACCGACCAGACCCGACCAGACCCGACCAGACCTGACCAGACCCGACCAGACCGACCAGACCGACCAGACCAGACCCGACCAGACAGACCAGACACACCACACCAAACCAGACCAAGCCAGACCAGACCACACCAGACCACACCAGACCAGACCAGACTGACCAGACACACCACACACACGAGACAGACCAGACAGACCAGACGACCAGACAGACCAGACAGACCAGACAGACCAGACAGACCAGACAGACCAGACAGACCAGACAGAGCAGGCAGACGAGACAGACCAGACAGACCAGACAGACCTGACAGACCTGTTGGGAAATTTCACTAAGATTACAGTATCCAAATGCAGATGACCCCACACGACACCAAGATCTTCATTTTGTTTTGGAGGATTCGATGAGTTTCCCATCTAAGCCGGGTACCCCAAAATCCATTGCTTGATGGTCATATTTGCCATGCAAGTACCTATTTCGTGATGATACCCCATTTTCACCCATATTATAGATGTTTGATTCTCTTGGTTACATCTATATAGTTCACAAATTGATGAGATGATATCCTCATATTGGTCCCCAATGTCTGTCTGGACTGTTTGGTCTGTTTGGTCTGTCTGGTCTGTCTGGTCTGTCTGGTCTGTCTGTCCTGTCTGTCCTGTCTGTCCTGTCTGTCATGTCTGTCTGTCTGCCTGCCTGGCTGGCTGGCTGTCTGTCTGCCTTCCTGTCTGTCTGTCTGTCTGTCTTGGTCTGTCTCTCTGTCTGGTCTGTCTGGTCGTCTGGTCTGTCTGGTCTGTCTCGTGTGTGTGGTGTGTCTGGTCAGTCTGGTCTCGTCTGGTGTGGTCTGGTCTGGCCTGGTCTGGTTTGGTGTGGTGTGTCTGGTCTGTCTGGTCGGGTCTGGTCTGGTCGGTCTGGTCGGTCTGGTCGGGTCTGGTCAGGTCTGGTCTGTGTGGTCTGTGTGGTCCGTCGATCTGGTCCGTCTGATCCGTCTGGTCCGTCTGGTCCGTCTGGTCCGTCTGGTCCGTCTGGTCCGTCTGGTCCGTCTCCATGGTCTGTCTGTCTGTCTGTCCGTCGGTCGGTCGGTCTGTCTGTCTGTCTGTCTGTCGGTCTTTCTGTCTGTCTGCCTGTCTGTCTGCCTGTCTGTCTGTCTGTTTTTTCTGGTCTGTCCTTTTTGGTCTGTCCTTTCTGGTCTGTCCTTTCTGGTCTGTCCTTTCTGGTCTGTCTGTCTGTCCTGTCTGTCCTGTCTGTCCTGTCTGTCCTGTCTGTCCTGTCTGTCCTGTCTGTCCTGTCTGTCCTGTCTGTCCTGTCTGTCCTGTCTGTCCTGTCTGTCCTGTCTGTCCTGTCTGTCCTGTCTGTCCTGTCTGTCCTGTCTGTCCTGTCTGTCCGTCTTGTCTGTCTGTCTTGTCTGTCTGTCTTGTCTGTCTGTCTTGTCTGTCTTGTCTGTCTGTCTTGTCTGTCTGTCTTGTCTGTCTGTCTTGTCTGTCTGTCTTGTCTGTCTGTCTTGTCTGTCTGTCTTGTCTGTCTGTCCTGTCTGTCTGTCCCGTCTGTCTTGTCTTGTCTGTCTGTCTTGTCTGTCTGTCTTGTCTGTCTGTCTTGTCTGTCTGTCTTGTCTGTCTGTCTTGTCTGTCTGCCTGTCTTGTCTGTCTGTCTTGTCTGTCTGTCTGTCTGTCTTGTCTGTCTGTCTTGTCTGTCTTGTCTGTCTTGTCTTGTCTTGTCTTGTCTTGTCTTGTCTTGTCCTGTCTTGTCTTGTCTTGTCCTGTCTGTCCTGTCTGTCCTGTCTGTCCTGTCTGTCCTGTCTGTCCTGTCTGTCCTGTCTGTCCTGTCTGTCCTGTCTGTCCTGTCTGTCCTGTCTGTCCTGTGTTTCCTGTCTGTCCTGTCTGTCCTGTCTGTCCTCTCTGTCCTCTCTGTCCTCTCTGTCCTCTCTGTCCTGTCTGTCCTGTCTGTCCTGTCTGTCCTGTCTGTCCTGTCTGTCCTGTGTTTCCTGTCTGTCCTGTCTGTCCTGTCTGTCCTGTCTGTCCTGTCTGTCTGTGTCCTGTCTGTCTATCTGTCTGTCTGTCTGTCTGTCCTGTCTGTCTGTCTGTCTGTCCTGTCTGTCTGTCTGTCTGTCCTGTCTGCCTGTCCTGCCACAGCGGTGTGCACTTTTTGAGCATCAAAACTTCCAAAGTGCTCCGAACGCCAGGTGCTTTTACTTTTTTGACTTCGACATGTGTTTCGTGGCACGGTCGCGTACGTTTTTTTCGGCATCTCAACCGCCAAGATTGCTCTGGAGGTGAGGTGCTTTTAGTTTTTTCACATCCAAATGTCCTTCGCACTTTTCTACCTTTCGCGCGCCTTCATTTTCCTTCTTCTGTCTCTTTCTCTTCTCGGCATTTTCTTCTGACTCTTTCTCTTCTGTCTCTTTCTTTTCTATGACTGTTCTCACAACTGTTGCTGCATCAGTCCATGAGTCGGAAGTTTGACTTCTGAGTTTCGTTCGACTATTAAGTATTAAGATCCTAGTGACAGCTTAGCAGGTCAAACAAAACTAGCAGAATTAGAATTTAGAGTCAGTGAGTCAATGAGTCTTTGGCCAGCTTGGAATTCCCGTATCATTGTGAATCATTGTGTGTGCCTTCTCCGCATGAATCTTGCGAGATTTAGCAGCAAACGGCATTTGAACATAATAGACATAGTAGTGATATGTAGATCCCTTGCCAATGCGCGATGCTTTCATTTACTTTGCATCCCGTTGGCAAGGCGGTAGCTCAAGAAGAGATTTCCAAAATCGCAGCAGAACTCCAAACTTCCCGAGAAAGTGAGGCGAAAGACTGGAACATGCAGACACATGGGTGGGATGCGAGGACCCAGTTGATATTTGACTAGATGTATATGTGCAATGTACATTGCGATCAGTTATATTTTTTTAACCATTCGGCAAGCCCGCCGGCCATAGAGAGGTGGCCCCAAGGGAGTTTGATGTGCATTCTAGGTGGAAGCCCGCGAGAGAGCAGAAGAGAAAAGAAGGAGAAGAAGAAGAGTAAGCAGAATAAGAAAGGAAGACGAAGACAAAGCCGTAAAACGGAAGCGGCTTGTGTAGCAAGGTTTGTGTTGTAACACCTACTGACCGCATACCAAAACTAGTACCACCCCCAGCAAAGTAGCGCCAGGTACTATGTATGAGCCTCTGGCTTGACAGCAGACCGCTGCATGGAAGGAGACGGGGGAGAGAGATTGCCCCAAGGGAGGTTGACGTGCACGCTAGGTGGAAGCCTGAGAGAAGAAGAGACGAAGACAGAGCCGTAGATCAGAACTATCTTGAGAAGTTATCTTGAGTATAGCAAGCGCGTGCTTGAACAACCAATGGAACGCATACCAAATGAGTACTGGTCGATCAGTACCGTGTCCGTCCTGTGACGAGTACCTGTAGACGACGGTAATGCTGTAGGCAATGTAATTAGCTACCGGCACTACCAGTGTAGTACTTGGGGAATAAGGGAGGAAGGAGTAGAGGGGTTGGAGTAGGAGTAGGAGTGGGAGTAGGAGTAGGAGTAGTAGGAGTAGGAGTAGGAGTGGGAGTAGGAGTAGGAGTAGTAGTAGTAGTAGGAGTAGTAGTAGGAGTAGTAGTAGGAGTAGTAGTTAGTAGTAGTTAGTAGTAGTTAGTAGTAGTTAGTAGTAGTTAGTAGTAGTTAGTAGTAGTTAGTGGTAGTTAGTGGTAGTTAGTGGTAGTTAGTGGTAGTTAGTGGTAGTTAGTAGTAGTTAGTAGTAGTTAGTAGTAGTTAGTAGTAGTTAGTAGTAGTTAGTAGTAGTTAGTAGTAGTTAGTAGTAGTTAGTAGTAGTAGGTAGTAGTAGTAGTAGTAGTAGTAGTAGTAGTAGTAGTACTTAGTAGTAGCTAGTAGTTAGTAGTAGTAGTTAGTAGTAGTAGTTAGTAGTAGTAGTAGCAG
>CAMXCT020004546.1:491554-505537 GCA_947184155.2 Cladocopium goreaui | reverse complement strand
GGATGTTCTAAGCGCATACTCTCCTACCTCTGGGCATTCTGAAAGGTGAAACTGTCACAGGTCTTCAACCCAAATGGGCTCTATTGATAAGCTCTACGTTTTTAAGTTGAGATTGCAGAGGTGACATGCTTCTGATGTTGTTTTTGACACTGGAATCATCACTGGAAACATGCTTTGCCCCACAAGTTCTGTTGTATTCGCATCAAAGCTTAAACCACTGGTTTCAATCCCTCCTGTTTTCCATTACTTTGAAGGACATACACTTAGAACATCGTCGCGCAAATGATGTTCTAAGTGTAAAGGTGGCTCTTCCCGAATAGGCACTTTGATCACTTTAGTCACTTTCCTGCAGAATTTAAATTTAGCGTTTTCGAAGTGATTATCTAAATGCATGTCCGTCACTATAAAAGATTTCAGACACTTAAATTCTGTTTGGCCATTCAAGGAGATGATTCCCTAAGCTCCCAGGGCTTCCCCAAAGACCTTCCGGGGGGAGAAAAATAGCCATTGGGTAATCAAATCTGGCAATGGGACAAGAACGTACACATCCACATACATCCACCATGTACAAAGAGGTTCATTGTTTCTTAAGATGGGCTTGTCCACAGTGGAAAAAAAGGGTTTGTCCGCTGTTGTCCCTTGCCATGTCTGATCACGGGGCAATTGATCGTGTCATAGCCTGTCCCGGCCGATCAACGGGAACCGGTTCTGTAAAAAGTTGGCGTCGTTCAGACGCGCGAAAAGACCTGGGCGCTTTCTTTGGGTACTGGCGCTTTAGCAACCAAAAGATGCATCTGGACCCAGTGATTTGCTTCAATCATCGTTGGGATCAGGAACAAATTCCATCCATCTGGGAATGATAATTCACCAGACAAAACCTTGAGATAGCTACCAGTACATACCAGTACTAGAAATCATTCCAGTGACATCGGAGAGGAAAAGATGACCTGTACCCAATTCATGCGCCCTTAAGGGGACCACAGCCCAGCCGACTATGACACCACGGCACGGAAACATTTGGACATGACACTTAAACTATCTTAGGCACAATGTAAGAACCGGATGCCTGATAGCTTTGAAATGCTTTGAGGCCCCATACACTTCATGAAGATCGAACGGATAGGTCATCAGTACCAAGCTCTTGAGCAACCATGCACGCACGAATTCGGTGGTCGTGTCCAAAATTTCCCTCTCTGCGCTAGACTCGAGGCACATCCAGAGTCAAGGGTTGGTTTCCTTGCCAAGGGAGCTTTCAAGCCTGCCCCCGAAAGCCGGTCCGCTTGCCTCCTCGAAACCGCACCAGTTCAAGATCAGAAAAGTTGCTAATTAGGTCAAACATGGTCAAACCATTATCCATATATCCTCACATGGGGCTGGTTTCATGACGGAGTTTTCGAATTTGAAAGCAAATGATCGTGATTGGTAGTAGTTGTTTTCTTTCATGGTGCATCAAAATATGAATGGGGCTCCTCATGTGTCCCCCAGGTCTTTAAATGCTTTGAACCCATCCATTAACACTTAACACCAAGAATCATGAATGGCTAGCGAGTTTCAATAGGATCATCCCGACCCTTTTGCAAACCATTCCCGAAACTGCGTCAGGAATGCACTCCACATGCACATCAACACAGCCCATCTGACAAAAATGAAAATGCTTTACACCACCGATTCGCGGATTATTTCCCACTATATGTAGCGAATCTGCCTCACATTAAGTCCCTGGTCGCAGTGGATGACCTTCCCGCACGGATACCCCGTGATTTTGCTACATTCGTGGAGGATTTTACACATGTGGAGAATTGTAGCATATGGATGCATATGGATGCATTGGAATCTGGTGAATGACCCTCCCTGAGTGGACAATCGGTTACATAGCTGTGGTTGCTAACCACTTTCGCGGGATGGTCCATATGTTTCGGGCAGGCGTTTCCCGGTCACGGGTGCAGTAGCTTTGGCCTCCCGATGGAACAGGTCGCAGGCTTCGAAATACCTCTGAATTAGGCAGCCGGGAATCACCACAGCTGGTAAACTGGAATGGTGGCACCTAAACCGAAAAGCGGAGCAGTGCACGGCAAAATTCCTGGGGTTCGTCTGAAGGAGCTTCTGCGGTTTGGCTCACCTCGAAGCGCGGTGGCATGCAGTGGCTGAGGCTCTCGATGCATGTGTTTGTTCAAGGTGCCTAAAATTGGGGTATGCAATCGTATGCCTCCAAATGGCCGTTGTAAAAAGGGAAATGCTAGTTCACCAGTGGATGGAATGGCGCACGTAATCTTCAAACAATATACAGTAATGAGACACAGTGGTATTGGGAAGTGCTTTGGTGCAAGCTTTGTAGTACACAGTAGTACTAGGAACGACTTTGTGCGAACTTTGTTGTACAAAGTAGTACTGGGAACGACTTTGTGCAAGCTTTGTAGTACACAGTGGTACTGGGAACGTGTTTGTGCAAGCTTTGTAGTACACAGTAGTACTGGGAACGACTTTGTGCAAGCTTTGTAGTACACAGTAGTACTGGGAACGACTTTGTGCAAGCTTTGTAGTACAAAGTAGTACTGGAACGTGTTTGTGCAAGCTTTGTAGTACACAGTAGTACTGGGAAGTGCCTTGTGCAAGCTTTGTAGTACACAGTTGTACTGGGAACGACTTTGTTCAAGCTTAATAGTACACAGTAGTACTGGGAAGTGCTTTGGTGCAAGCTTTGCAGTACACAGTAGTACTGGGAACGACTTTGTGCAAGCTTTGTAGTGCACAGTAGTACTGGGAACGTGTTTGTGCAAGCTTTGTAGTACACAGTAGTACTGGGAACGACTTTGTGCAAGCTTTGCAATACACAGTAGTACTGCAAACGACTTTGTGCAAGCTTTGTAGTACATAGTAGTACTGGGAGAAGTGCTTTGTGCAAGCTTTGTGGTACACAGTGTACTGGGAAGTGCTTTGTGCAAGCTGTGTAGTACACAGTAGTACCGGGAACGACTTTGTGCAAGCTTTGTAGTACACAGTAGTACTGGGAACGACTTTGTGCAAGCTTTGTAGTACACAGTAGTACTGGAACCTGTTTGTGCAAGCTTTGTAGTACACAGTAGTACTGGGACGTGCTTGAGCAAGCTTTGTAGTACACAGTAGTACTGGGAAGTGCTTTGGTGCAAGCTTTGTTGTACACAGTAGTACTGGGAACGACTTTGTGCGACCTTTGTAGTACACAGTAGTACTGGGAAGTGCTTTGTGCAAGCTTTGTAGTACACAGTAGTACTGGGAACGACTTTGTGCAAGCTTAATAGTACACAGTAGTACTGGGAAGTGCTTTGGTGCAAGCTTTGCAGTACAAAGTAGTACTGGGAACGACTTTGTGCAAGCTAGTAGTACACAGTAGTACGACTTCGTGCAAGCTTTGTAGTACATAGTAGTACTGGGAGAAGTGCTTTGTGCAAGCTTTGTGGTACACAGTGTACTGGGAAGTGCTTTGTGCAAGCTTTGTAGTACAAAGTAGTACTGGGAAGTGCTCTGTGCAAGCTTTGTAGTACAAAGTAGCACTGGGAAGTAGTTTGTGCAAGCTTTGTAGTCCACAGTAGTACTGGGAAATGCTTCGTGCAAGCTTTGTCGTACAGCGTAGTATTGGGAACGACTTTGTGCAAGCTTTGTAGTACACAGTAGTACTGGAACGTGCTTTGTGCAAGCTTTGTAGTACACAGTAGTACTGGGAACGACTTTGTGCAAGCTTTGTAGTATATAGTAGTACTGGGAGAAGTGCTTTGTGCAAGCTTTGTAGTACACAGTAGTACTGGGACGTGCTTTGTGCAAGCTGTGTAGTACAATGTAGTACTGGGAAGTAGTTTCTGCAAGCTTTGCAGTACACAGTAGTACTGGGAAGTGCTTTGTGCAAGCTTTGTAGTAAAATGTAGTACTGGGAAGTGCTTTGTGCAAGCTTTGTAGTACAAAGTAGTACTCGGAAGTGCTATGTGCAAGCTGTGTAGTACAAAGTAGTACTGGGAAGTAGTTTGTGCAAGCTTTGTAGTACACAGTAGTCGAAGGAAGTTTAGAAGTCAAACTTCCGGCAATATGGACAGATGAAAAGCAGAGCAGGGAAGAGGCAGAGAGAAGAGAAAGATTAGAAGAAAGAAGAGTAGAAGAGAAAGAGTCAGAAGAAAGAAGATGTAGATGCGCGAAAAGGTAGGAAAGTCGCGAAACACTGTGTTTTTCCAATGTTTTGTGGCTCCGGAGGGTCGAAAAGTAGGCTCGCTAAAGCGGCGGGTGCGGAGCCAGCTGGCCAGACGAGAGATGAAAAATTGCACGCCGTTGTGGCGCGAAGCACATTTCCAAGTCAAAATGTACAAAACACACCACCTTCGGACACTTTTGGCAGTTGAGATGTTGAAAAGTGCACGCCTATGTGGCGAAGCACATTTCCAAGTCAAAATGTACAAAACACACCACGTTCGGACCACTTTTGGCAGTTGAGATGTTGAAAAAGTGCACGCCCTTGTGGCGCGAAGCACATTTGGAAGTCAAAATGTACAAAACACACCATTGTTCGACCACTTTTGGAAGTTGAGATGTCGAAAAGTGCACGCCGTTGTGGTGCGAAGCACATTTCGAAGTCAAAATGTTAAAAACACCAGGGGTTCGGACCACTTTTGGAAGTTGCGATGTCGAAAAGTGCACGCCGTTGTGGCGCGAAGCACATTTGGAAGTCAAAATGTTAAAAACATTAGGGGTTTTGACCACTTTTGGAGGTTCAGATGTCGAAAAAGTGCACGGCGTTGTGGCGCGAAGCACATTTGAAGTCAAAATGTTAAAAACACCCGGGTTCGGACCACTTTTGGAAGTTCAGATGTCGAAAAAGTGCATGCCGTTGTGGCGCGAAGCACATTTCGAAGTCAAAACGTTAAAAACACAAGGGGTTCGGACCACTTTTGGAGGTTCAGATGTCGCTTCGCTTCACTACACTACACTACATTTCACTACACTACACTCCACTACACTACATTACACTACACTACACTACACTCCGCAACACTACAACTACAACTACACAACTACACAACTACACTCCACTACACTACAACTACAACTACAACTACACAACTACACTCCACTACACTAAATTACACTACACTACTTCAATAGGCACCGGTCGCAACACGTCCCTGACTAAAGGGAATAGGGGAAACTCACCTAAGAGTTCGCGACACAGGTCGCACCGCTTTCCGCTTGACTCACAAGTACCCACCCTGCGGTCCACAGGTGGTTATGTATGTTACAGTCCATGAAAAGTCACATGCAACAGCTATCCTTGCATCCATAGTACCCTTCTGACTTTTTATGTCAGGGGACTGTAGGATGTTTGGCCACTTTCGGCCCAGGGCCAGTTACATTTCCTGGCCATTTCCGCGACGGCGTTGTAGAAGAAGTCTTCCGTCTCCTTCAGCTTCTGCTCGAAAATCTTCTTGTTGATCTTGCGGCCCGCAGTGAACGTAGGGTCGTCCACCAAGCGCCAAAACTGCTTTTGGGACATGAACTGGAGGAAGGCCTTTCGGTCTGCAAATTTGGTAAGGGAGTCGGCCAGTTGAGCTATGCCGTTCACCCATCTCATCTTTGTGTTGGCCTTCTTCGCATTCAGCATCGCCAGCGTCAGCTCGTATCCAGCTCGGGAGTCACGTAGCCCATGCAATGCTGATAAGTTCCTTGTCGCAGCATCAAAGATTCCTCTGGAATCCAGTACTAAAGCGCCTGGCACTGTCGCCACTTGTTGATGAAGATCTTGTCGGTCGATTCGGCGTCCAGAAACTTCATAAAGTAGAGCTCGAATATGAAAGTTCTGGTCTTCTCCAACTGTTAGGCCTTGAACTTCTGCACCGTTGCTTCCAAGAACTGCACGAGGGCATTTGCCACTCTTCCATTGTACGATTGCCACTTGGCATTCTTCACCTTCCAACATACAACTGGGAGCAATTCCTGTGAGGATTCCCAGTGAGCTTGACTTGTCAGCTCTGTTGTGGTTCGAAGCGTCGGTCCAGGTGATGACTGCTAAGTCTTGAAGGCTTTCGATCTGTCCTTTCCAGTTGGGGTAGATCAGCTTCAGCTGACTATTTCTTTTCATCTCCCTGATCAACTTGTTGACCTTGTACATCGTCTGAACTGTTCCTCTGCTGATTTCAGAAAGAAGCAGAGATGTATCTGCAAGATACTGTGGTGCCGTCTGGGTAGCTCGCCATGAAGCTGTTCCAAGAGCACCTCTGATCAAACTGATCTCGCCCTTTGTCAAAGAGGCTCCATGAGGTCGTGTTGAGTCGATTGGAATTTCCTCCAACCATTTCTCAGAGTACTCTTGTTGGTCCAGGGTGATCTCGTAGTTCTCCTTCTGGATCACGCGGCAACCAGCAAACTCAACGCCTTCTGAGGCTTCCTGCCACTTTCCAAAACGAAAAGCTTCGCGCAACTCTTCTTCAGCTTTTGCATAACGTTCAGATCCTTCGCGTCCAGCGATCAGGAAGTCGTCCACATGCACGCCAGCAATTCCACAAATTGTGGTCTTTCCATCTACGGTCTCCTCCAAGATGAAAATGCATCGGTCGCCCAACAGGGCTCTCCAACCACTTTTGATCATCTTGCCAGTCACAGAGTTGAACCATGACCGTGGAGCGGTCACCAAACCGTAGAAAGCACGTAGAACTCGCAAAGCTCGTGGGTCTCCAGGCTTTGCACCAAACAGCACAGCTAGTTCGGGAGGTGCCCAAACATTCAAACCTTCAGTCTCGTAGCTCTCGTCGGCCTGCAAAAATGCCGAAGAAACATCTCCAACCTTGACTCGTAGTCCCAAGGCTGCGGCCACTGTCAACAGCATGTTGCGTCCAACCTTTGACATAGTCGGCGACGCTGTCTCAGCCGTTCCAATCCCAGGCATTTGGTATCCTAGGACAACCAGCCTTGCTTTGGCTGTTCCATCAGCCTTTTGGGTAAGAACCCATCTCATATTCATGCATGTTGAGGGGTCGAACTCCTTGAGCTCTTGTTTGGTCAAGTTCCGAAGGGCTTGAGATGTAGCTACCTGTGAAAGTTCTTTGGCCTGCGCTAGGTCGAACTCTTTCTTCTTGGAAATCGGCAAGGCTTCCCATTTGATCTCCTTGCCTTTCTCATTCATCTTTCGTGACAACCAAACATTGGCCTTCTTGCGGGAGTTGTTCTTTGCCAGCCAGACAAAGTCGTCCCAGGTCACGTCGATCTCGGCCGCAAAGAAGGTCTCTTCCTTGACGTAGTTCACCGCTTTCTCATCCGAGGGATCTTGTTGAGGTAGATCAGGTCGTAGTTCTTCCGAAGACGTAGAGCTCCTCGATGATGGTGATGCTTCGCCAGGTTCTTCGGTCACAAGCTTCTTTCCTTCGTAGTTGTCGTACATGAACTTGCCGTCAGGTCCTTCATGAAGTCCAGAATGTCCACCAGGTAGTTCACATCCAGGTGCCGGACAGGTGTTGGCTCCGGATTCACCAGCAATCGGAACAGGTAGTCCATCCAATATGTCAGCTCCTCGCTCCAGCAACGCCTCGTTCAAAGCCGTCTTTGGAATGGCTTCTCCTTCAACTTCAGCGTCTTGAGGTTCTGCAGGAGGTTGATCTTGATCAGGTAGAGGAGGTTGATCATCTTCACCAGGAACTGCGTCTCCTTGTTGAACTTCATCTCGAAGGTCCTCCGCGTCCTTGTCGGATCTTCTCTTCTGCCCAGTCTTTGGCACGCTCCTCCGGACCTTGGTCGGTCTGGGGTCCTTCATTTCCATTTGTGTCTCTCCAACCCACCGGTCAAGAAGTGATCGTTGAACATCGATCGTATCTTCAATTGTCACTTCAGCTCCGCCATTCAATGGCTGCACGATCGTCACCCGCTTGCCGGTCAGCTCATCCATAGACACAGGGCATGAAGTCAACCTTGTAGGTACAAACAATGCCAGTCGAGGCAGAAGGTGCTGTCTCACCAGAGTTTTCACTCCGTTCTCTTCTCTCACAGTCCAGCTGTCGGACTTTGGTCCAATTGGGGCTGCTGGTACCAAAACATCAGTCTGGGAGAGGTCCTGGTTCATCTTCTCCAAGCTGGGGGTGTCACCACTCACGTCGAGGAAATGGCGTCCTTGAAATGATTTCATCAACGTTTCAGTGTTGATGGGGGTCTTGTAAATTGCCGTTCCCTCCAAAGATGCAGTGAGCTCCTCCTTCTTGGTCACAGGGCGCACTTGTCCATTTTTCGCACGCACTAAGGTGCTCCCTGTTGCCAGCCATAGTGTTGATCCTTCAACCAAAACCACACGTGAGCTGTGTTTTTTTTTGTTGTCTGGGTCCGTCTACTCCTGTGCTGCCTACGCCACTGTCTACGCAATGCCTACGCGGCCACAGTGGGAGCCTACGCGGCTCATCCCTTTGAAGGTGTGCCTACGCAGGCCCAACGCCCGCATAAAGCGACGCCACAATGTATGTTTTTGCCTACGCCGTCACACTTCTGTTTGCTTTTGGAAGGTTGGAAACGGAACTTTTGCCTACGCGACCACAGTCCCATTCACATTTTTGCAGCACGAGCGCCCAGGCTCCAAAGCGCCCATAGACATCTTGCAGCCACACCCATGTGCAGCAGCCGCACCAGCAACCAGGTCCCAAAGCGCACACTAAACATCTGGTGGATAAATCATGATAAATCACTGAAGACTCAGCTAGTAACTTTTGACTATGCTGGAAGTCAAGCCAAGCGACGTGTTCGACTGTCGCTAGCTTGGTGAATGGCAGCTCTGGGCGGTTCAATGTGTCGAATATGGACTGGTGCGGACGTGGGCTGGTGGTCAGTCCGGGCACCCGAGCCTACGCGGTGCCTACGCGAAGTCTACGCGAAGCCTACGCCTGTTCCAGGGGCCTCCTGGCAGGAATCTGGTGAAACATTCCTCTTAAGCAAGAGCTAATATGGCCCATCTAGCAACAAGCAGGTGGAAAGCGAAGAACATCAAGACGGTTTAAGCTGCTCCGCTGCCTTTGTATAGCTGCTCTTCCGGGCAAGTTCCACGGTTTGTTCGTATAGACAACTATCCATGAATGAACCCGGTGCCTTTGAACCTTTTGTGGATAACATTGAATCAATTTTAAAGCGTGAGATTCCAACGCCGATCATGTACGAGCATTTGAAATACAATGAAATGTTGCCTACGCAAACCAGAAGATATTTGGAACCTTGAAAAATGCCTACGCCAATCCTACGCAATCCTTACGCCAGCCAGGTAAAACCACACCAAAAGCAACATCCAGTTTACACTCTATATAAACCCTTTTATATTAAAAAAAAACGTAGCTCACGTAGAGGGCCGGTCCAGGATCCTTTGATCTTCCCTGGCTTCACTCGTTGTCTCCAGACCATTACCAGCTGTCCAGTTTGGAACTTGGTGGGAGGTCTACCAACTGCATTTGCCAACTTGCTGAACTTCTCCTTGGCTTTCTCTCGGGCAAACTCCAGCTTTGCGCGTTCTCGGGCTTTGAGAAGTCCACCAAAAGCTTTCTTGGCGTCCAGACCAATCGGCAGGTTCTCGCCGTTGAAGTAGTCCTTGCCATGCACCCATTGGTATGCAGAAAAACCACTGCTGCCAACATGAGAGTTCATCGCAAACGTTGCCAAGTCAAACAAAGTGGGGATCTCCATTTCGTTCTCTTCCTTTTGCAACTTCTCCACAGTGCGCTTGGCGATCCCGATGGCTTGTTCTTCAGCTCCCATCAGGTAATGGGCTTCTGCAGGTACGCAGGTCAAGCCAATGCCACTTCGGCCAAGGAAGTCTGCGAACTCGATGGAGGTGAAGTAGGCAGCAGGATCTGTTACGATCCAAGTTGGTGCAGGGTATCTCGACATCCACCTGGCCAGAGACTGGATGACTGCAGCTGTCGTCGGTGCCCAACGTGCTCCGAGAGCCGTCACCTCGAGCATGTCAACCATCGTCAAACCAGATGCTCGGTCGCGCCAGAGAAGTCCATGGTGCTTCTTGCTGCCTTTCTCATCTTCGTACTCGAAAGCGTCCACACCGACGATCTCGAAAAGTCCAGGTTCTTCTCCAGTCGATGCGGGTGGCACCAACTTTGGTTTGGCTGCTTCTTTGCATTCCGGGCACTGCAATGTGCCTGCCAATTCCACAGCCCATTTTGGCGAGCCACGCGCTTCAAGTAGTCGTTGAAGATTTGAAAAGCCGCTATGCCCAGAAGCTCGATGAACTCGTAGCATCATCTGTTTGATTGCCTCGAGCTTTTTGCCCTTTGGAGCTTCTTCCAGGTTCAGTCTCGTCCTGGAAAGTGCCATGACATACTGTGAAGGGTCTGTCTCGTGGTACTCAAGAAGGGTCTCATCGTCAAAGCCAAGGAGGTGCTTCTCCGTGAGGTAGGCGGTCTGATGATCCATAGGGTTCCATTGAGACTCCATCGCATGTCTGATCTCCAGGCAGAGCTTCTTGGGGTAGTATGCCGATGCTTGTGCTGCTTGTCCTCGACATTCTCCATGGGTGTGGTTCTGTGGGCAACGCTTTGCCACCATCAACCACAAGGTTCTTGACGTAGTAAGGATTTGCCACCCCTTTTTAATGGCCAATCCATTCCAAGTCATGCCGTAGGCGCAGCCGTCGATGTTGATCTTGTAGATGGTGCGGTTGTACTTCTGGGCCAACCGCTCAAGCCTTCTGATACAACTTGATCTCCACCCCTTGACAGCCGATTTTGGCCACTCCCATGCGAAGTCCCCGGAGGCAAAGAGAGGCTCCAAGGATTGTGCAACTTCGTCAGCACGTCGTAGATCTTGTCCCTGTTTCTTCAAGAACCTTGCCCAAGCTTCTTCGTCACGGTCGGTCAGGTTCTGGAGGGAAGATAACCTTGTGCATGGAAGGCTGACCCATCCAAACTTCGGCGTGTCCTTTTCCAGCTTTGCCTTGAGCTTGTTGGTGCCCGCCTTGGTGTCGAGGTCATAGCCAGACATCCTGTTGATACGCAAGCACCGATGACCGTTCTCCTCAAAGATGTTGGTCAACGTAGAAGTTGGTGAACATGCGATCTCAACCATGTCGATCTTGTCCTCGAGGTTGTTGAAGACATCCTTCACGGGCTGCAAGAGCACTGCCGTCAGTGTTGCTGCTTTTGCTAGCTTTCGTGCCAGAGGAGGCAAAATCTCCTTGGAGGCACAATTCTTCACGGAGAAAATGTCCTGTTTCGTTGTGTCACGTGGTTGCGTAGTGCACGTAGTGGTGTGGTTGCAGGTAGAGGTCAAAGTGGAGGTTGTTGAATTCCCAGTACATTTTCCACAAGGTTCAAAGCTATGGGAGTCCGCATCAGGACCCGTCGCCCCACAGGGGCCTTTCATCCTTTCTCGCAAGCTCCTCAAGGAAGCCCATAGGACGTTCAGTCGTCCACCACCTCCACGGCCATCGTCCACGGCTGCCCATCCATGTTCTCCACGATCTCGTCCAAGGTCTGCTCGGTCACCGCTGTCGGTGTAGCCATCATCTTTGGTGCTGCCTTGGCTTTTGCTTTGGCCTCTGCCATGGGTTCCAACGATCGAATTGAAGGGCTCGGCGACACACTCCTTGTTGTCCTTGGCGGTGTCGTAGGTGCCGGCGTAGGAGTTCTTGGTGTAGGTGTCCCGGTCGAAGCTGTCCCAGGCATTGTCGTCGATGGGGTTGTTCCTGCTGGATAACCAGCAGTTGTCTCCTGGGCCAACATCTCCTTTCCACGTCGGTCGTTGGCCTTGACGTCCAGCTTCGCACTGCATTGGCCCCTTGTATGAAGGAGCTGGCGTCCTTTGATCTCCATGATCTTGCCCAGCATGATCTTTTCGTTCATGTCCGCCGCATCGTAGATCTGGGCCAGCTCTTGTTGCGCCAGCTGCACATGTTCTGGAGGGGCTCCCAGCGTTCTCGTCTCTCCGTGGCCACCGCGAGAGGCCTTCACCTTGTAACTCAGCCTCAAGCCGCACTTCTTGCATGTCACCCACGTGCTGTACTGGTTTGACTTCTCCTTTCCAGGGCAGTGGGTTCCGCTGCAAGGCCATCCCAGGTGACGAGGGTCGGTTGTCGGGGCTGCTACTCGGGACTGAGCCCTTGATCCGGCTCCTCAGATCAGAGAGTCTTCGAGCCAAATCCTGCAGTCTTGACTCATCTTTTCGTTCTCCATGACCGTGTCCATGAGGCGACACCATGAGAACCATTCCACTGCCACCACTTGGTCCAGAGGGTCCATGGTACCTTCCATCATGTCCATGGGGGTCATGTTCGTGATTGGGCTCATGTCTGGATTCGGGGGCTGCTGCACTTTTTGACTCAGGCTCTTCTGAATCATCACTACCATCCCAAGAGGGCTTCATGGTCATATGCCGACAGCCGCATCCTTGGCACCAAGGTACTCTACAGCGTACCAAACCTGCAGGAGAACTGCTCGTGGGTACTTCAGCCACGCTTGTTGAGACGACAATCGCCTGCTTCACCATCTCGGTCTCCTCAAGGAATGACTTTTCAAAGTCACTCATCTTTCCAACCATGTCTTCACGTTGAAGAGGTACTCCATGTAGAAGAGGAGACTGGTACTGAGGGGGAGCGTTTCCAGCGTCGACCGGCTGGTCGTCTTCCATAGGTGCGTCTTCTTCTTCTCCTTCATTCTCATCTTCAAGTCGAGGTTCGACTTCACCTTGGGGTTCTTGAGGTTCAGCCAATGCTGCGGATCGCACAGCATCATGTACTCCAAGGTCACCCGCAGCTCTGTAGGCGCTGCGCGATCTCGATGACAATCTCCCGGTCGCACGATCACCACCATGTCCATCTTCAGGAGGGTCGTCATCATCTCCACGTCCATGATCTCCACCATCTTCTCCGTCACGAGGATCTTCTCCAGCTCGACGTCGACGTAGGTCTCTCATCTTGGCTTGTAGAGGTCGAGGTTGCTCGCTCACGTCGATGGCCACATGTCGTCCTCGAAGATGATGTAGGTCGTTTGCCAACCACGTGCCTTCGGGATCTCGATGTGCAAAGTAGGATCCACAGTAGGCCACGATCGCCTTGCGCTCCTTCATCTCGCGTCCACCAAGAAGAGGAGGTGTGTTCTCAGCCTCGCCGTCCAGGATGTAGAAACTCAGCTTGCCCAGCGCATTCGTTGTCACATCCACCCTGGAAGTTGCCCTCTGCGACAACCCATTGCCAAACCTGAAGGTTGGCCTGTCAGCAAGCGACACCTCGTAGGTCGGCACGTTCATGGTGTCCAAGATGCGGGCCATCGCATTGGCTCCACAGACTGACTCAGTGGCCCCGGTGTCAACGATGACCATGTGGACACCCTGGTTTGACACCGTCCTGTCATCATGCATTGACATCACGTAGATGGACTCCTCCAAGTAGTCCTCGTTGGCGATGTCCGCATACTGGGAGACGTCCACGAAGTAGTCGTAGTTGTAGGCCACCTGGTGCTTGGACTTTCCTTTTCTGCCTTTGCCCTTGGTGTACATCTTGCCTTTTGACTTGCCACCATTCATTGGTGATCCACTTGGACTTGCCGAAGGGCTCGAAAACCGATCTGGGCAATGGTTGTAGGTATGGTGTGGACTTCCGCAACGGAAGCATGGTCCTGGACCCGAGCTGGATCCCTTTGACTTGCCCTTGTTCTTGCCTTTTGCTCCTTTTGGAGCTCCTTTCATTCCATTCACATCATAGTATCCACGGGCGGCTCTGACTTTTGCCACCGCATGCCTGGCTTCTTTGAGGGTTCTTGCCGCTTCAGTGGCCAGAGTGTAGGCTTCTTCATATCGTTCTTGTTCAGGAATGGCTCCAAGATCGCTGGTGTCCTCTTTGACGAAGTCACTCGGAGTTGGGCTGCTGTCATCCCAACCATCGCTTTGCCATGGTTCGAAGTAGGCGTCACCACCAGCATCCCAGTTGCCATCATCCTCATAGCCACCAGCCCAGTAGCTGCTCTCATCTGCAGTCCACCATTCGTCCATGTAGTCCTC
>CAMXCT020004546.1:289054-486554 GCA_947184155.2 Cladocopium goreaui | reverse complement strand
GCACAGTGTAAAGTGTGGAGTGGGGAGTGTAGAGTGTGTAAAGTGTAGAGTTTGGAGTGTGGAGTGTAGAGTGTAAAGTGTAGAGTGTAAAGTGTACAGTGCGGAGTGTGGAGTGTAAAGTGTAGAGTGTAGAGTGTAGAGTGTGCAGTGGAAAGTGTAGTAGAGTGCGGAGTGTGGAGTGCGGAGTGTAAAGTAAGGATTGCGGAGTGTAAAGCGTGGCTGGCGTGTGGCGTTTAAAGTGTGGAGTGTGGAGTGAGGAGTGTGGTGTGTGTAGTGTACAGTGTGGTGAAGTGTGGAGTGTTGTGGAGTGTGGAGTGTGGAGTGTAGTGTGTGGAGTGTGGAGTGAGGAGTGAGGAGTGTGGAGTGTAAAGTGTGGAGTGTGGAGTGTGCAGTGGGTCAAGTGTGGAGTGTGCAGTGGGTAGAGTCTGGAGTGTGGAGTATAAAGTGTAGAGTGTGGAGTGTAAAGTGTGGAGTGTGGAGTGCAAAATGTGTGGAGTGTACAGTGTGGAGTGAGGAGTGTAAAGTGCAAAGTGTAAAGTGTGGAGTGTAAAGTGTGGAGTGAGGACTGTAAAGTGTAAAGTGTGGAGTGTCAAGTGTGGAGTGAGGAGTGAGGAGTGTAAAGTGCAAAGTGTGGAGTGTAAAGTGTAGAGTGTGGAGTGAGGAGTGTAAAGTGTGGAGAGTAGAGTGTAAAGTGTAAAGTGTAGAGTGTGGAGTGGAAAGTGTCGAGTGTAGAGTGTAAAGTGTAGAGTGTAAAGTGTAGAGTGTGGAGTGTGGAGTGTAAAGTGTAGAGTGTGGAGTGTGCAGTGGGTAAAGTGTGGAGTGTGGCAGGTGGAAGGTGATCTCGTTGTGCTGGTGATGTCGTTGTGCTAGTGATTTCGTTTGTGCTGGTGATTTTGTTGCGCTGGTCGACTAGTAGTTTGTGCAAACTTTGTGAAAGTAAGGAGTGTGGAGTGTAAAGTGTGGAGTGTAAAGTGTGGAGTGTAGCGTGTGTAAAGTGTCGAGTGTGGAGTGCGGAGTGTAAAGTGCAGAGTGTGGAGGGTGAAGTGGAAAGTGTAGAGTGTGGAGTGTGGAGTGCGGACTGTAAAGTAAGGAGTGTGGAGTGTAAAGTGTGGCGTGTGGAGTGTCACGTGTGGAGTGTGGAGTGAGGAGTATGGTGTGTGTAGAGTCTAGATTGTGGTGGAGTGTGGAGTGTGGAATGTGGAGTGTGGAGAGTAGTATAGTGTGTGGAGTGAGGAGTGTGGAGTGTAAAGTGTGGAGTGTGGAGTGTGGAATGTGGAGTGTGGAGTGTAAAGTGTAGAGTGTAGAGTGTGGAGTGTGGAGTGTAAAGTGTGGAGTGTAAAGTGTTGAGTGTGGATTGAGGAGTGTAAAGTGGAAAGCGTGGAGGGGAAAGTGTGGAGTGTAGAGTGTGGAGTGTAAAGTGTGGATGGAGGAGTGTAAAGTGAGGACTGTAAAGTGTAAAGTGTGGAGTGTCAAGTGTGGAGTGAGGAGTGAGGAGTGTAAAGTGCAAAGTGTGGAGTGTAAAGTGTAGAGTGTGGAGTGAGGAGTGTAAAGTGTGGAGTGTGGAGTGTAAAGTGTGGAGTGCGGAGTGTAAAGTAAGGAGTTTGGAGTGGCGTGTGGGATGTAAAGTGTTGAGTGTGGAGCGTGGTGTGTGTAGAGTGTAGAGTGTAGAGTGTAGAGTGTAGAGTGTAGAGTGTAGAGTGTAGAGTGTAGAGTGTAGAGTCTAGAGTCTAGAGTCTAGAGTGTAGAGTGTAGAGTGTAGAGTGTAGAGTGTAGAGTGTAGAGTGTAGAGTGTAGAGTGTAGAGTGTAGAGTGTAGAGTGTAGAGTGTAGAGTGTGGTGGAGTGTGAAGTGTGGAGTGTGGTGTGTGTAGAGTGTAGAGTGTAGAGTGTAGAGTGTAGATTGCGCTGGAGTGCGGAGTGTGGAGTGAGGAGTGTGGAGTGTAGAGTGTTGAGTGTGGAGTGAGGAGTGTAAAGTGTCGCGTGTGGAGTGGAAAGTGTCGAGTGTGGAGTGTGGTGTGCGGAGTGTAGAGTGTAAAGTGTAGAGTGTGGAGTGTGGAGTGTAAAGTGTAAAGTGTGGAGTGTAGAGTGTGAAGTGTGGAGTGTAAAGTGTAGAGTGTGGAGTGTAAAGTGTGGAGTGTGGACTGCAAAATGTGTGGAGTGTACAGTGTGGAGTGAGGAGTGTAAAGTGCAAAGTGTAAAGTGTGGAGTGTAAAGTGTGGAGTGAGGACTGTAAAGTGTAAAGTGTGGACTGTGGAGTGTGAAGTGTAAAGTGTGGAGTGTAGAGTGTAAAGTGTAGAGTGTGTAGTGTAAAGTGTGGACTGTGGAGTGTAAAGTTCGGACTGTGGAGTGTAAAGTGTGGAGTGTGGAGTGTGGAGTGAGGTAAGGAGTGTGGAGAGTAAAGTGTCGCGTGTGGAGTGTAAAGTGTTGAGTGTGGAGTGTGGAGTTTGGAAAGTGTCGAGTGTGGAGTGTGGAGTGTAGAGTGTAAAGTGTAGAGTGTGGAGTGTAAAGTGTAGTGTAAAGTGTGGAGTGTAGAGTGTAAAGTATAGAGTGTAAAGTGTAGAGTTTGGAGTGTGGAGTGTAAAGTGCGGAGTGTAAAGTGCGGAGTGTAAAGTGCAAAGTGTAAAGTGCAAAGTGTGGAGTGTAGAGTGTGGAGTGTAAAGTGTAGAGTGTAGAGTGTGGAGTCTGGAGTGCAACGTGTGAAGTGTAAAGTGTAAAGTGTGGGAAGTGCTTCGTGCAAGCTTTGTAGTACACAGTAGTACTGGGAAGTGCTTTGTGCAAGCTTTGTAATACTGGAAAATAGTTTGTGCGAGCTTTGTGGTACAAAGCAGTACTGGAAAGTAATTTGTGCAAGCTTTGTAGTACACAGTAGTACTGGGAAGTGCTTTGTGCAAGCTTTGTAATACTGGGAAGTAGTTTGTGCGAGCTTTGTAGTCAAAAGTAGTACTGGAAAGTAATTTGTGCAAGCTTTGTAGTACACAGTAGTACTGGGAAGTACTTTGTGCAAGCTTTGTAGTACACAGTAGTACTAGAACGTGCTTTGTGCAAGCTGTGTAGTACAAAGTAGTACTGGGAAGTAGTTTGTGCAAGCTTTGTAGTACACAGTACTGGGAAGTGCTTTGTGCAAGCCTTGTAGTAAAATGTAGTACTGGGAAGTGCTTTGTGCAAGCTTTGTAGTACAAAGTAGTACTGGGAAGTGCTTTGTGCAAGCTTTGTAGTACAAAGTAGCACTGGGAAGTAGTTTGTGCAAGCTTTGTAGTCAATTGTAGTCCACAGCAGTACTGGGAAGTGCTTTGTGCAAGCTTTGTAGTACAAAGTAGTACTGGGAAGTTTTGTGCAAGCTTTATCGTACAACGTAGTACTGGAAAGGAGTTTGTGCAAGCTTTGTAATACACAGTAGTACTGGGAAGTGCTTTGTGCAAGCTTTGTAGTACAAAGTAGTACTGGGAAGTGATTTGTGCAAGCTTTGTAGTACAACGACTTTGTGCAAGCTTTGTAGTACACAGTAGTACTGGGAAGTAGTTTGTGCAAACTTGTGTAAGGTAAGGAGTGCACAGTGTAAAGTGTGGAGTGTGGAGTGTAGAGTGTGTAAAGTGTAGAGTGTGGAGTGTAGAGTGTAGAGTGTAAAGTGTAGAGTGTAGAGTGTACAGTGTGGAGTGTGAAGTGTAAAGTGTGGAGTGTGGAGTGTGAAGTGGAAAGTGTAGTAGGGTGTGGAGTGTGGAGTGCGGAGTGTAAAGTAAAGATTGTGGAGTGTAAAGTGTGGCGTGTGGAGTGTAAAGTGTGGAGTGTGGAGTGAGGAGTGTGGTGTGTGTAGGGTAAAGAGTGTGGTGGTGTGTGGAGTGTTGTGGAGTGTTGTGGAGTGTGGGGTGTGGAGTGTGGAGTGTGGAGTGTAGTGTGTGGAGTGAGGAGTGAGGAGTGTGGAGTGTAAAGTTTGGAGTGTGGAGTGTGCAGTGTGCAGTGGGTCAAGTGTGGAGTGTGCAGTAGGTAGAGTGTAGATTGTGCTGGGTGTGGAGTGTGGAGTGAGGAGTGTGGAGTGTAGAGTGTTGAGTGTGGAGTGAGGAGTGTAAAGTGTCGCGTGTGAAGTGGAAAGTGTCGAGTGTGGAGTGTGGTGCGCGGAGTGTAAAGTGTAAAGTGTAGAGTGTGGAGTGTAAAGTGCAAAGTGCGGAGTGTAGAGTGTGAAGTGTGGAGTGTAAAGTGTAGAATGTAAAGTATAGAGTGGGGAGTGTAAAGTGTCGCGTGTGGAGTGTAAAGTGTGGAGTGGGGAGTGTAAAGTGGAAAGTGTGGAGTGTAAAGTGTAAAGTGTCGAGTGTAGAGTGTCAAGTGTAGAGTGCAAAGTGTTGAGTGTGGAGTGAGGAGTGTAAAGTGTAAAGTGTGGAGTGTCAAGTGTGGAGTGAGGAGTGTAAAGTGCAAAGTGTAAAGTGTGGAGTGTAAAGTGTAGAGTGTGGAGTGAGGAGTGTAAAGTGTGGAGTGTAAAGTGTAGAGTGCGGAGTGTGGAGTAGAAAGTGTCGAGTGTGGAGTTTGGAGTGTAGAGTGTAAAGTGTGGAGTGTAAAGTGTAGAGTGTGGAGTGTTGAGTGTAAAGTGTAGAGTGTGGAGTGTGGAGTGTGCAGTGGGTAAAGTGTGGAGTGTTGCAGGTGGTGATCTCGTTGTGCTGGTGATGTTGTTGTGCTGGTGATGTTGTTGTGCTGGTGATGTCGTTGTGCTGGTGATTTTGTTACGCTGGTGATTTCGTTGCGCTGGTGATTTCGTTGTGATTTCATTGCGCCGGTGGTGTTGTTGTGCTGGTTGTGATTTCGTTGTGCTGGTGGTGATGTTGTTGTGCCGGTTAGTTGTCTCTTTGTGAACTGTTACTCAGGTGCGTTCGCTGAGACGATATGAGCGCACGATGCATGCAAAAAAAGGTTCGTTTTCCTATTGCAGAGGTTTGCACTCGTAGTCCAAGAACGTGAATACATTCGGGTTCGTGGCTTCCATATTGTTTCTGACACGATTCTAACACGCGACAAGATACGCACCACGGTCAAAATACGCCACAATGCCCAGCGACCCCGTTTTACATGCTGGGTGACTCCAGTAAACTAACATAGCGAAGGATAACTGGCCATTTATAGAGTACAGCATCTACCTACTCAAAATGATCTTCAATAGGCATGTTTGTTTACTTACTGGAAACTCTACGGGATTGTTCATTGGATTTCTTTGGAACCTAACACACTGGTTAGTAAGAGGTTATAACATGCTATAACACCCGCTTTGCGAGCCAACAGCAGCAAGGGTTCCAAGTTCCAGGGCTTCATTCTGGTTTTGAGGGGGTTGGATCCATGACCAGTCTCAGACTCAGAGATTGAAACCCGACAAGCAGTGCTGCTAGGAATTGGAAGCCGTTTTATTCCTAGTTCTGTTTCCGGCGCTCTATGCCAATTGGTGCCATCTAAGGATAACCAGTTGGTTTACCCAGTTATATACCCAGTGAAACTTTGCCAGAATATTATATATAACTATGCATATATATAACTATGCATATATATACATCATCTACAAATTCAGATGGGCCCGGTAGGATTTGGTGGGTTGCGGCACTTTCCTAGCTAGCCTTCATCTGAACATTGTAACCCCCTCATCCAAAACCTGCACCAAATGATAAGTGAAAACCACTCCAGGTGTTTATTATTTGGCGGAGCCCCAGGTATAAGTTGGTTTAGAAATGTTTAGAACCCTATTAACAATACATTCATGTACATAAATATATGTGAATATATATATATATATGTGTGTGTGTATGTATGTATGTATGTATGTATGTATGTATGTATGTATGTATGTATGTATGTATGTATGTATGTATGTATGTATGTAGTATGTATGTATGTATGTATGTATGTATGTATGTATGTATGTATGTATGTATGTATGTATGTATGTATGTATGTATGTATGTATGTATGTATGTATGTATGTATGTAGCTGTTGGCTAAATATATAGAGCGCCACCTATTGCTATTAGGCCTTAGGGAAAAGGAGTGTTACCATCCCCAAAAACTACACACCAGCTGGAATCACTATACATAATACTGAATAATACCCTAGTTAAATACTGAACAGGTACAGTAGTGTTCATTTCAAATAGTAACAACCACTATTGCCCACTTACTTGGATTAAGTATGGAATAGTTACATCAACTTGGGTTTACCCAGTTTCTTCATGTTTCTTCCAAGTTGCCGCATCACTGCCATTGGCCTCAGGGCTGCCGCTCGCGCTGCCGCTCGCGCTGCTGCTCGTGCCACTGGAGATCAGCCCCGCAGGCACGCTGGCTGCCGGGGCAGATAACACTGCCGCCCTCCGTGAGGCACGGGCCTTGTCGTCCAACCAACGGTCCACCAAGTGTTGCCCTAACAAGCGCGCGTACCTGGGAGATTTCTGGAGGTTCCATGGGTGGGTTTTCTTGGGATCTTTTTCAGTTCATAGATTTTAGTTGCCAAATACATCTGGTTTATGGGAGAATAGTCGGGACATGTTGAGGAGTTTTTGGGATTTGACCAGCAATACTTGGTGGTATGATGGGATCTGTCCTAGGATTTGTTACTGTGATATATTGGGATATCATGATAATATGTTTGAGGATTTCGAATGGATGTGTTTTCTTGGGAAAATCCACGGTTGAAACCTTTTTTCCATGGATAAATTCCGCGGTTTCAATCCATGGATTCCCGGTGTTTCTATCATCCTTTCTGCTTAGCAATGCTGGGAGGGTCATTCTTTTGTTGAGCAACCGCACGTCTTCTGTCTTATGTGGCAACACACTCGTGCATTTGGTTGAATCTTGGGACATAATGGGTAATGTTCAGAGTGATTCTTTGATCTGTTGGGCGGTTCCTTACAAACTTTGAATCAAAATGCAAGTTTCTGCCTCGCTTTCAATCGATCGATTTGCGGGGGAACCATGGAATTAGGCGACTTTGATGAAATGTGAAGGATTTCTTGGATGGCCCAATTTCCAAACGAACAAGCAATTTTGAATAGTTAGGCCTCAAATATCAATTGATTGGAAGGAAAAACGACTGCCGAAACCGAAGCTCCGCTATACATACATATATTTAAAAACACACTTTTCAACATGTGCATGTGAGACATATAAAAATATTTGTGTGCGTTCGTACGTATGATTGGGTACGTATGTGTGGTTACGTATGTATGTGTATGTATGTGTATGTAAGCGTATGTATGTGTATGTATGTGTATGTATGTGTATATATATATGTATATGTGTATGTATGTGTATGTATCTGTATGTACGCGTATGCATGTGTAAATGTATGTGTATATGTATGTGTGTATGTATGTGCGTATGTATGTGCGTATGATTGTGTATGTATGTGTGCATGCATGTGTGTATGTATGTGCGTATGTGTGTATGTATGTCCGTCTGTATGTCTGGTGTATGTCTGTGTAGGTATGTGTATGTACGTATGTGTATGTACGTATGTGTATGTACGTATGTGTATGTACGTATGTGCATGTTAAAGTATATGTATGTTAAAGTAGATGTATGTTAAAGTAATATGTATATATATATATGTGTGTGTATACGTATACATATATACGTATACCTCCATCTTCCAAGGCGTTTCTTTTTTATCAGTTGAGCCAAAAACCTACTTTTTATGTGCTGGCGGTGTTTTTTGTTGGCTGCGACGTTCTTTCCAGAGCGTTTGTTTGTTAAAATGTTTCTGGAAAGTTCAAATGACAGCTTCGAAGCATCAAAGAGCAGCCCAGCACGTGTCACTCACTTCCCGCAATTCTGTGCTTTCGAGTTTGGCTCTCCAAACAAAAACATCGGAAATCAACAGGACATCTACTTTTGAAGTACGGTCCATAAGATGTCCAAAGGAAAAACATGTTTGAAAGCATTATTGGAAATTCTTGGAACAACAGTGTGATTCAGGTGCTCCTTGCCGGGTTTGGAACGAAACGGCGTCATTTGCCGCCAAAATCGCGTAAATTGCCGCCAAAACGGTGTAAATCGAAACAACAAAAATATCCTGTCATTCAAGTGCGTTATCTCAAGGGTTCATTTATATCAATGACAATCACTGTATGCATAATGTCGTGGGTGCACACTGAGCAGGTTATCAACAAAATGGATCCCAAGATTGATTCCTGTGAGCGTTTAGAATATTACATGCTGAAAACAGAATCGCTTCGAACCCCATTTAAGCGGAGCAATAACGCTTCACATTCTTTAAACCAAGTTGTGGGAAATGAAAAAATAACGGACCATGTGGGGCCTGAAGCTGGGATATTATAGAGAACACTGCGACGGAGTTTTGTTTAAACCAAGGTTTTTTTCCAGCAATCGAGTGAAATTGACGAAACGAACAAAATTTTACATAGGTGGAGGATGTAGGTATGCACGTGCATATGTATAAGTATTTGTAAATGTATATTTATATGTATGTGAGTGTAATTGTGTATGGATGTATGTGTATGGATGTATATGTGTGTGTGTATGTATATATATATATATATGTGCGTGTGTCTGTACTGTATGTGTCCATGTCTGTATGCTTGTATGCCTGTATTCCTGTATGCCTGTGTGTATGTATGTATGTATCTATGTATGTATGTATGTATGTATGTATGCCTGTATGCATGTATGTATGTATGTATCCATGTATCCATGTATCCATGTATCCATGTATGTATCCATGTATGTATGTATGTATCCATGTATGTATCCATGTATGTATGTATGTATCCATGTATGTATGTATGTATGTATGTATGTATGTATGTATGTATGTATGTATGTATGTATGTATGTATGTATGTATGTATGTATGTATCCAGGTATGTATCCATGTATGTATCCATGTACGTATCAATGATGTATGTATCCATGTATGTATCTATCTATCTGTCTATCTATCTATCTATCTATTTATCTATCTTCGAAAGTTGCTTTTCCCAATCTCCGTCCAGCTCAAGGGCACGCGTCTCCCTCAAGAAAACTGGTGTTGCTTCAGATTGATCATAATTATACGGTTGGGGTTATATGTATACATATGTATAGACTGCCAGTCTTCTATTTTATCTCATATGGTGCCAGAATTAATCAATAATTTGATTTGTTGGAACTGCAAAGGCTGCATCGGAAAATCCATCGATCCCGTACAGTACAGATTCACCATTCCCTCGTTGCTGGCTCAGTGCCACGTAGCTGGCTCAATGTCTCGTTGCTGGCTCAGCGCCTCGTAGCTGGCTCAATTTTTTTTGAGCGGAGAGGAAAAAAACAAAAAAAACATGAGCCAGCTACATGCCCTTGAGCCAGCTCGGTATGCCGTCATCATCCCGGCCAATACATATTGTGTATTCGTTTTTTAGCTTTCACATTCGTTCGCCAGCTCAACGTGACGTAGCTGGCTCAATTTTTTCGAGTTTTTTTTTTGGGGCTTTTTTTTCGGTCAAAAAAATTGAGCCAGCTCGATGCCATCGAGCTAGAGCGATGTGTTTGATCTAGCGCGTTGTTGCTGAGCTAGCTCGTTCCACTTGAGCGAGCCCGCAAATTTTTCCCAATGTGTTCAATTGCCAGGTTCAGTCCCAAATGATTCGTTTAATAGAGATGGTACCCCTGTTGCAGCCCAGAAATTTAGGAGCCACGTTTTGGGCCAAATCTGCTTAGACAGCGGCACAACATTAAAGTCAAACACATGACCCCTTCTGAAATGGAGCCAGCTACATGTTTTGAGCTAACTCGAAAATGAGGAAGATTGTGGATGCCTACATTCAATATCTATGTATGTATGTATGTATGTATGTACGTATGTATGTAGGTAGGTAGGTATGTATGTATGTATCTATGTATGATTATGCATGATTATGTATGATTATGTATGATTATGTATGTATGTACGAAGTACGTATGTACTTCATGTACTGTATGTATGTACTGTATGTACTGGATGTACTGTATGTACTTTATGTACTTTATGTATGTATGTGTATATATTATGGTACGGTACTGTGCGGTGCGGTGCAGTGCGGTGCGGTACGGTACTATATTGTGCTGTGCTATGCTGTACTGTACGTACTGTACGTACTGACGTACTGTATGTACTGTATGTCCTGTATGTCTTGTATGTGCTGTATGTCCTGTATGTACTGCATGTGTATGTACTGTAATGCAATGTCAACAAATGCAACTACGAGTAGTTTCCGGATTTTTCTGCGGGGTTCCTGCGGGTAAACTATGTTCAGCCAGAATTGGGGGTATCTCAATGGATTAGTGGGAAAATCGAGCGCTAGTGTTTACCATCAAATTCCATCAAACACGGGTGTTTCCTGCTAATTTTCCCATGATCCACTTCTGGGAATAGACTGGAATAGACTAACGATTTTCAGACAGATCTGGCCAGAATTCCCCAAAAAACAAACCATATACATCATGAAAACTCATGAAAATTGCATAACATCGCATGTGTATATATATATATATTATATATACATATATATATGTGTGTGTGTGCATTTATAACTTATAACATCATCATTAAAATTGCCTTTTCAAATGGTGAAAAAGGCACCATTGATCCATTTCATCCCGTGTCGTTGTCCAGGCTGCTGGTTCCTCTGGGCCTCAGCCTGAAGAGCACGCAGGACCTCCTCAGGCTGCTGGTTCGATGCGTTCAACCTGGGGGAGTTGCAGTCCTGGAGCTGGGAAAAAAAGATAAAAAAAGATGAACAAATGAGACACTTCAATTCACTTAAATACACATGTAGATACATGTAGTACATATGACATAGATTTATAAATAAACATATATCTACACATATATATATATATCTATATATATTATAAATATAACTTGGTTTAAAATTCGAATGGAAGCTCCACACCAATTCCATGGAATTCCCACACGTGATTAAAAGGACTCTTCATAGAATGAGTTTGCTGCCATGGCGAGCGCATTGACATCTGAAAGCTAGGGACAAGGCGCAAGCCCGTTTTCATTGACATAATATGAACATAATATAATCTAATGATAAAATAAATGTGTCTGAATATAGGGATGCCCATAAAAATATCACAAAATGCTACATGCAGTCTTAATGAGGAAAATGACAAGTAATGACGATAAGAAAATTACATCAAAGTTGAAAATGTCCTCAGAACTTGAAGACAAACCCATGTAAACATGAGTGCAACAGAGTTCTGTGAAAAATCCTCAGGCTTTGGCCCAATTGCTCAAGATTCGCCGGCCCGGTCATTTCTTACGCAGAACACAGCCTATATGTTTATAGATGATTTTCCTATGCTGATTTTCAATAGCTATGTTACAGTAAATCATGTTACAGAAAATTACCAGACAGCTTTTTTCCTCATGGCCGTTCACATCCCTGCCGACTGGCAGAAATCTGACCCGCTTTGAGTGTACAATATTACCCTCTGGTTATGACTAACATAGCCATGGTATAGATGGCCCATAGAAATAGATGGTTTACCCATTAAAAAAAAAAATCCATGGCAAACTGTTAAATAACCAGATGGTAGTTTCAAACCCAATCTGATGTCGTACATGCTTTTCCCTGTCGCTAAAACGGATCTGTACTTAGTGGAAGCAGGGCGGCAAGGAGGTGCTGCGGCGACGGCATACTCTGCTGTCAAGATGGCTCATTTTGGACACAGCTTCCATTTGCTATCAACAAGGGCTGGCCTTCACCCCTTTGGTCGCTGAGACTACAGGTACCTGGGGCCCAGCTACCAGCCAAGTGCTGAATTCATCACTCGTGCCGTTGCTGCCCGGGAACAATCTGACCCAGCGGCCCTTTTTGCTGAGTTCCTTCAAGAAGCCTGCGTGCTGGTGCGCGGCTGCCGTGGAAGGGCTGCCTTGCAGCGACGTGCTGATGCTGCTTTGGCGCAAGCCCCTTCCGAATCTGCAGCTGCGGCCGCGGTGGGTTTGGCTTCGTGAACGGTTTCTGACTGGCTGCGTGGTCTTGCGCGTCCTGTGAGCCTAGCTTGCATCAACCATCCTCCACTGCAGCCACTTGCTGATCAGGCGGTCGGACTAAGCTCTGACTTGCATGTCATGCGGCATGGTTTGCTTTAGCTTGGTCCCGCTTGACGCAGCGGGTTTGGGCTGGCGCCTCTTCTCCTTTTTTTAGCCAAGAGCACAGCTGTCGTGGCGACGTGAAGTGAAGTGCTTGTCCAGTGTTTTATTTTTCCTCCGTTGCTGGCAGCTACTGTGGAGTGGTGCTCTTGTTTCGCATTCGCGCTTTTGGCCACAGCTCAACCCAAGTTGGGCGTTGGCTGTGCACCTGTTGAGCCTAGTTCAGCTTGGCACGACTTGTACTTGTTCTTAAGAAAAAAGGCAAATTTTGGATACAACTGGAAACCCTGCAAGAAAACGGGGTCCATCCGCCGTTGTATCCTTGTACCTGCATCCTGGCAGTTTGATTTGGTCAACGAAGCTGCTAAGGTTCTTGAACTCTCCCACCCTTGGCAAATTGGGGCACACCTTTTTGGCCCAGACCTAGCTATTTTGAGGAGTTCAATTCCACGTGGGTGGTCGCTTCACCATTGCTGACACCAATCATTGAAAGAGACGTTTGGATACTCAAATGAGCTGTGAAAAAAACCCTATCCTAACTCTTTGTACTCACAAAGGTCTTTCGCGAATCCTTTCGTTTTACTTTCGCGGCCTCAATGCCGGCTTTCGCGAAACCACTGCTACAACAACCTCTTTCGCGGACCTTTCGCGGTGAAAGGGAAATCGTGTAATCGTGGACATGATTCTTGGCCCGCTGAAACCTTCAGCTAGGTGGTGTTTCGTTGCGGCAAAGCTAGACTTTGGGAGCTGCTTGCTTGGCTCCACAGCTACTTTTCGATAGGGCTCTGAAAACAATGTTGGGGATTCAGGTCTGCGGCCAGCAAAGCCCGCTGAAACCTAGAGCTAGATGGTGTTTCGCTGCGGCAAAGCTAGACTTTGGGAGCTGCTTGCTTGGCTCGATACCACACACGAGTGTCAAATTAAACTGCCAGAAACATGGGGATTTCCAGGTGGACGGATGGACTTGGGACATTGCATCTTTCGCGGTTATTTCGCGGATCTTTCGCGGATCTTTCGCGAAATTCGGCTGCCAAAAGTGGCAAGTGCAGATTCTTAATCTAAATTGAGCTCTGGCTACAGTCTTCAACGCACTTTACAACCCGAGCTGCGACACCCGACTCCCACAGCTGAGACCCAAGGCTTCCACTATACCTCTTGTGTCAACTTCCCGTCCATTCCCACTGGTCCATTCCCACTGAACAAAACAACCAATTTGAAATATCTTTAAACTTCTCTTTCGCGACCTTTCGCGAAGCAAATTACTTTCGCGATCTTTCGCGACCCAGCATTTCTCTTTCGCGAAAGTGATGCAGTACAACTCCCTTACATAAACAATACATTGAGGTTTTTTTCGTGGCTCAAATAAAAAATCAGTTCTGACAAAATTGGAAGCCAAAAGAAGTGGAAGTGACTTTGTCCAATACTCAAGGCGAGATGTTGATTCCCGATCATGTCTTCACATCCCAGCACGGCAAGTGAACTGCCAAAGGAACTTTTGTAGCATCTCCTCGCAAAACGGGGAAGTCGGGGAACATCTGGTGCTGTGACATGCAGAAAAATTGGGAAAGAAAAGCTAAACACACAGTCATTACCCAACAACACGTGCAGATACTGAGTAATCAATTGGATGTGACAATGATTTGGACGTAACCTCCATAGTTTCTGCAGAAGATCATCTACATTGTGGATTTTTCAAAATGTTACTGTAGCTATTGTTAGCTTATTGAATGGTAGCATTGACAGCGTCGGGAGTTTTCACCAGAACACGGTCAAAAAAAGATTGAACATCCAGCGCAAAGAAATTGGGAATTCGGCCAAGGGTTGAATGGGAACGCACAGGAGATGCGTGGATCTCATGCAGAAAACCGCAAAATTCTTTGCATTTCAAATGACATGTTGAACACCTGCAATGGACACAGCAGGTTGGAGAAGCAGAGTATTATATAAACGTAGCAAATTTGGGAGACAATGCGAATCGATGCAATTTCACGGAACACTGTTCTAGGGATGGTGACTATTGTTTGATTTGCGTAGATTCCCGAAGGGTAAATGACCTTTTTGTTTTTGTTAAACTTCAGTGTATAAATTACCGGATACAGATACATCAAGCCGTATATGCATATATATATATATGTTATCCTCGTGGTATCTGCTTACTGCTGTATATCGAACCAAGAGCGTCGAGGGGATGGTTTGGTATACCGCTTGTCACGCGCAAAAACTAGTTGTGAACAAAGCGGGTGACCCCTCTGTTGATCAGCAAATAAGAAAATGGATGAAAACGGCATCTATGTACCCAGCTATGTCTAGATATCAGAGATGTCTACATGGTTTCAGGCTAAATTCCTCATTGTGCTGGCTAAACCCCATGTTTGATGGTTGAACCCCTATCCATCCAAATCATCCAAAAATTGAGATAAGTTAGGTAGTACACGAGAGGTATTATTGTTTCTCTTCAGTAATCATTGGCTGTTAATCTTCCCAATATTAGAGTAATTAATTGTTACTATACCCAAATATCACCGTTATTGGATATTACTTGTGATGATTCTCTGATCTCCCATATTCTGATGGTTAAACGGTTACGGTTAAACCTCGCAGTCACTTGGGGGTGCAATTCCACTTGATCTGCATAGGTATTTGTGGCAAAAAGAATATGACTTATGGGGCAGCATGTCCCAATCCATTAATATCCTCAAGCGCACCCCCAAGTACTATCCCAATTCCCCATTTCATATCAGCATGTCATATCCCCATTATATCAATATCATCTCCCGGTATCCCCACTATATCCACACTATATCCCCACTATATCCCCATTACATCATCATTTATCCCAATTATATCCCCCATTGTGTCCCCATAATCCTAATCTTATATTTGGATGGTTATATCAACTTTTTTGTGCCGTAAATTCCTATATTTGATGCTTAAATCATATGGTTTATTAACTCCCTAAATTTCTTGGAAAAAAACACGGGCACACATACAAAGAAGATTCGTGGAAAACTGAACAAAAACGCATGGTTTCGCCGGAAAATGTTCTACTTACGTCGTTCAGCCGGTCCGTTTTCCACATCTACCTGTACAGGATGGTTCAACTAACCACCAAGATGATGTGAAAGAGGGCCATTTTTTGGGACTTCATCAGCCATTTCCCCTGTATTTCTTGGCTACTCTCGGGTAATGAAACATGGCAATCGGCAATTACATCAATTAGCAATTTCTGGTGTTTTCCCCATTAAAACCTCCATTTACTTCGGCAATTTCCCAGCTAGCCATGTTTGATGACATTCTCGGCTAAATACCCACTTTTGGTTGGTTGTATCGTATCCTATTCGCTGTGCCTTAATTACCATTACCAATATTTCATAGTTCAACCACGGTGAAAGCCGTAGATTTCTGGGTTAAATGATGTTAAATGCAATTTTTCGTTGCTTTCCGATCCCATTTCCGCCTTGAGATTCGCCTTGATGCGCTTGCGTCGCACCTTGCGTGGACGGGCTGCCGCAAGCTGCGCTTCCTCCTCGGTCACCAGGTGGTGACAGAAGGAACACGAGGAGCCCTTGGAGCATCCCTGGCAACGATGATCGAGGGGGGGAATATGATAGAAGATTATAGATTGCGGATGCATGTATCATACGCTGTATCACTAAGCACCTATGATGTCTATATACTGGTTTGTGGTTTATGTATGTTGATATGTGAAGCGCATTCTCTTGTATGCATGCGATGCTACTGGGGCGATGCTACGGAGAGGTCGGGTCATGAGGTCATGAAAAATCACCCAGAATACCAACCATGGGGTTTGCGCAACAAGTTCAGCCAAGGGTATATTTGGAATTGCGCAGTGCATCGCGTAAAACAATAAATCAATAGACTTGTTTCAACATATGTACACACACACGCGCATACATATGTAATATGTATATATATATATATTATATTATGAATACACATCATGAACACACGGGCTTCCTTTTTTGGGTCCCGGTTTCGTTTTTTCCTTTTCAGGTTTCGGACCACCTTGCTATCTACATTCCATTTTGTATAACTTTTTTGATTAGACATTTCACCCAGTAGCTCATCTGTATGTAATACTGTATATATATATATACAGAGCATTCACATGTTCAAAGTGGAGAGGGAAGCAACCCATCAAACTGGCAAAACTATAGAACATCGAACTACCCTTCACACAAAGGTGTACTCTGTTTGTAGGCGAGTGATAAAACATTGAACCTTCAACCTATGGATCTTGTGTTTCCAGTTTCTTTCCCTAGTTGAATGAGACTCGCTGTGAAAGGGATGAGTCATATGTTGACTTCTCTTCCAGATCTGCCCTCCCCTGCACATATTAAAGAGAACACCTAGTTACTAGTTTGGTTGGATGCTACTGTTCTATCTCTGTGAAAGGTGCTATAGACAAACAACCACCAGCTGCTGTGTTCAGAGCCTGCTGCGAAGCAAAGAATAAGCACCTGAGTCAGCGCAGTTCCCTTCAGAGGATGTCTCCTAATCACTGGCCATGTGGGTACTGAAAGTGGATCATTGTACCAGAACAATCCAGCCATATCCAGCCCAATGGTCATGTCAAGTTTGTTTCGCCGCCTATTTTGAGATAAACCCGTGGTGACCCATGGGTTAACACTCATCTATTTGTACATATTTGTACTGTGTAATCATCATCAAGTAGAAAGTGAAAAGGTGTTGAAACCATCAAAATAGTTACATTAATTATCAGATTTAATTATATATAGAGGTGGTATTCCCCATGTAGCCCCTTCGTAATGGCGGTTTAAATCCATATGAATCCTCATGTGTCAGAGACAAACGTAGTTCAACCCATTGGCACAGAATCAAACCAACCGATTTGGACATCCCAATGCTTACCTCGGGTAATTTAACAAAGCTATTGAACATCACAATCTTTAAATCATGGAACTATGAGTATTTTCCATAGATAGACACATCACTGGAGGTTACCTACCACAGGCTACCTGTTAGACACGTTGACAATAAATGGCGGTTTTTCATTGCCATACAACCTCCAAAGACGATATAGAAAAGTATATTCCTACATATTCCTACCCAAATAGTGAGGAATTACGTTCTTACCTTTTTGGGGTTCCTATAACAACCTAGCTATGCTACCTATGGGACAGTATAGGGATGTTTTTGGGGCTTGGAAAGAAAAGATATGTAGCCGTAATGCTCACAAGAACTTCCTATTGCTGTTGCACATCGATCACATTTTTCCACACTGTAATTGTCACGGTTGATCTGAAGATTACGCACATCTTTTGGACAATCCAGTGGATACCCTCTGGTAATGACTAACATAGCTATTGAAAATGACCATTTATAGTGGATTTTCCCTTTAAAAATGATGATTTTCCATAGCTATGTTAAATTACCAGTGGATATGCAAAAAAAAGCCTGCGCCAAGGTATGAAACCTGGTGATACCACCATGTGATTCACTGCCACAGACAGATGCCAACATCAGTCTTCACCATGACCCTGACTATGATCAATAAAGGGGTGGCTTGCCATCGTATCTGGACACCGGGAAGCAAGCTGCTTATGAATATGCAGAAACTGCACTAGAAATATGGTTGCCGAAATGGGGTGGCACCGAAACGAATCCAAATAATTTTCGCCATGATTTTCCATTGGTCTTAGAATTGTCTGAACAATTTCACCTGTGAAAAAGATTGCAAGATAGTATCCAGACACACCCATATATGCACTGGGGTCCAAGAACTCCCAATTGAATCGTCCTTACTTTGGCCACCTTTGCGTCCAACGTCCATCATCCGAAGCATTCCCACATTTGGGAAAGGTGATGTCAATGTTGGATTACCCTCTGGTAATTTAACATAGCTATAGAAAATCACCATTTTTTAGAATGGTAAACCATCTATTTCTATGGGGCATTTTCCATAGCTTTTTGTATGTTTACCAGGCCGGGTCTTCAGTCTGGGTCATCTTCCCAAGTCAGGTGACCGTCAGAAAATCTGTGAAACCACCAGATCTGGATGTGGCATCGCCATTGCCCCTACGACTAAAGCAACAAGTTCCTCCGCAACTGGTAGACACAACCATATCAAGTTGGTGATACATACATACATACATATATATATGTGTATATATATATATATGTATATATATATGTATATATATTATATATGTATATGTATATATATACATATATATGTATATATATATGTATATATATTATATATTATATGTGTATATGTATATATATATACATATATATGTATATATATATATATGTATATATATATTATGTGTATATGTATATATATACATACATATGTATATATATATACATATATATATGTATATATACATACATATATATATATATATACATATATATGTATATATGTATATGTATATATATACATATATATATATACATATATATATATATATGTATGTATATATATAACTATTCTGTCAAACATGCCTGGTTTTGGTTGGTTAAACCATGTTAAACCCCACTCAACTGACCAAGTTCTTTTTTTACCACCATTTGGGCCATGATTTTGGCAATTTGGTGCTACATATTCCAGACATTTCCAGACATTCAGCATCTCCCAAATGGTGCAACCACCAGATCTCAAAGGCACTGATTGCATGACAGCTTGGCATAGCCGGGTAGGGACTCGAAGCCAACATCGGCCACATCCATGTCCGACGCCTTGGCGATTTCTACCATTCTTGCTGAAAAAACAGGAAAATATGAGAAAAACAACAAACATTGTTCTTCCATGTAAATGTTTTACCCATTGTTGCTTGTTATAGTGGTAAATATTGATTGTTGATATCCAGTCAGTTTTGTGGTGCAAATTCAAGCCATTTTCGCCAGTTTTGGGATTCCGACCTCTAACCTAAACTGACTTGCGGAATCGCCTTCCTGATCCCCATTACACGTTTCAAACTCATCCAAGTAAACCCCCTGATTTTTCGCATCGGAAAGTGAAGTTTATGACGGGTATGCCCCAATTCGGGATATTCAGTATGACCCCTTCTATGGTTGTTTTCCTTCAGCATTGAAGCTATTTATGTTCAGGCGCCTTGTTGATGGTATGTTACATTCTATTCGCTACATATCCTGCTGTCATCCGATTCTCAGGATGATTAAACCATATACAAAATCCCGATCTTTTGATGCTTAAACCATCTTAAACCCACACTTTTTAGGGGGACGGGATTACTTGATATAGCCGGGACCTTAGTCACAGCAATTCGATTCGATTTGTTTGGAGAAAACATATCACAGATCACACAAATCCCGATGGTAAAGCAGGAATCGCCACGACTAAAGTCGTTGAATCAATCCTGTTAGGACAGATTTGCAACTGTCATTGATGATCATCTACCAATTGGTTGGTTTTAATGGAGCCCTCTAGAAATCTCAACCACCAGTGGGACGAGGACATCCAAGAAGCAGATGCTTCTTGAGTCACTGTCTCCAAAGCTGCCGTCTCACTTGCCATTGGCGCCACCGATTCCCAACGAGACACCTGGGCGCCACTGGGCGCTAGGCCCGCCCAGGCTAGGCGCTGGTGAGACGCACAGGACATCACAGGACGAGGGGTAGAGGGTTTATGTTCTATCTAATTATTTCTAGTAAAATTGGAGAGGGTTCATTGTTGGGTTTATATTATATGGGTTTACATGGGCTTACCACATTTGTATACATCACAAGGCGCTTTCGCCCGTGTCTGCTTTTTTCTGAAGCCAAGGTAGCAGGAGGAGAACAACTCCAGAAAGGTCAGCCAAATCCACCGGCGTTTCACTGGATGCATAATATGAATGTATTACAAAAAAAAAAATCACATTTGCGTGTGTATATATATATATATGTGTGTGTGTGCGTGTGTGTGTGTGTGTTTGTATGTGTATATATATATATATGTGTGTGTGTGTGTATTTGTATGTGTATATATATATATATGTGTGTGTGTGTGTGTTTGTATGTGTATATATATAATCTATGT
Source organism: Cladocopium goreaui (assembly GCA_947184155.2). Taxonomy (NCBI): domain Eukaryota; class Dinophyceae; order Suessiales; family Symbiodiniaceae; genus Cladocopium; species Cladocopium goreaui. Next base: position 466,424 of record CAMXCT020004546.1, on the reverse strand, counting down.
ATATCTATGTGTATATGATCAGGAATCCCCACGCACACACACACACACCCAGCTAGATAGTCGCCCCCGGTAGCCTGAGGAGGGTCTCAGCACCAGTCCTACATGGGCAGTGTTGTGCAGCTGTAAGTGGTTGATGTCCAGTTTATAGGGAATATATAAACAGCATTTAATTTAAGGGGTTTACAGGGAGTATTAATAGTATTATATATGTAGTATATAGTATATTGGCACCCTTTGCAATGAGTCGTATATAAGTACACTATGACACATGTGTCCGTAATAGATGTAGGATGTAAGGAGTATGTAGGCAGTTGTGAAGCAGTGTATATTACTACACAAAGGTGTATAGTGTTGGCTGGGATAATATATGATATATATATATATTTATTTATTTATGTTTTCATCATGAAAATAATAATATATATATATCATATATAATATATAATATTACATATATATATATATTCTATGTTTTAAAATTATATATATACATATGTGATATATGTAAATAGTATAGTAAATATTATATATATGTACGTATGGTAAGCCGCCCCTCCAGGGCCTACCTTGAAGCCACTGGATGATGCTTATATCTTGAATGAAAAGCATATTATCATTAACAAGTACTGGAAAATCATTAACAAGTACTGGAAAATACGCAGTAAAATGCATTTGGGAATATTATATTAAGATGAATGAGTGAATGACATGAATTAAATGATAAAGCAGACTTTTAGAAAGCCAAACATTTGCCTCCAAAAACGCCAAACAAAAAACAATCTCTGAAGAATCAAATAAGATTTGGATAAGGAACGAAACAACAATTACTGAATGTAACACTGAGGAAAAAAACGGTGTGCAACAGAAACAATAATTTCATCTGAAAAAGTTTGATTGTTGCTTTTACATCAGTTTATTTGGTTTCTTTGGGTTTCCTCGAGATGGTATTTGGTTTTTTGGTTTTGGAAATCAAAAAACCCATGGAATTTGCTATAGGGTTCTCCGCAAAAAAAAAACTATAGACAGATATAGACAGATTATAGATTCTCTATTTCTGGTGTTTTTTCCAAAAGAAAACAACGACTCAGCAAATCCACGGAATGAGTTGATTCGTGCACAAAGGCCTGGTCTTTCGGGTACTTTGTTCATCGGATGCCGATGGCTGATGGTGGTTTAGAGTTTAGAAGCCCCCTCCGGTGTCCCTCCAACATGATCGACATGGAAGACCAACCATTGATATTTAGATCATAGGGAAAACACGGATGCTCTTTACCTATGATTTTATATTGGAGGGCGCATCGAATTTGTTGCCAAATTTGGTGCAAATCCTATACACCAATCTGAGCTCCCTAAAGAAATGAAGTTCAGTTGGCCATTGCTTTTTCATATGTTCTTTCTCTCTCTCTCTCTATTTTTTCAATATACATATAATATATAATAGATATGTATATGTATATATATATATATTTATTTATTTATATTCTCCATTTTGGGGCCAACAAAATATACGGATGAGCAATACGCATCACCAGCCTTCACCAATTGGTGGGTCCAAAAAAAACCTGGTACCCTTTTGCCCCGGCACAGGCCAACACAAGACCTTATTCGCTCACCCCTCCCAAATATAATAATTACACTAATATATATATATATATATATATCTGGTTGGTGGTTTTAACAATCTTGAAAAATATTAGTCAGTTGGGATTATCATTCCAAATATATGGAAAAATTCAAAATATTCCAAACCACCAATCAGATATATATATATATATATGGGTATTTTTTGAGCGTTTTAACAACCCAGTCACCAATTGAAAGCGCGGAACTGGTCCTCAATCTGCCGAGAGGGCGTCAGCTCGGGTGTACCACGCCCCGAACTACAACTGGCGGCCAACGGCTAAAATAGTTAAACCGAAAGAGGCTTCGAAGAGTCTGAGCTGAAGTCATCAGGTGGCAGGTTCCCCAGCCTGCAAAAAGTTGAACTTCGAGTGGCTGTGTATAAATTGCAGTTCTCATTCCTCCCCCAAAACACACCCCCCCAACAAAAAAAACTGAAGGTCTAGTGAGTCTAGTGGAATGGCTAGGGAACTGCCATGATCAGCTGATTGTTTTTTCTCTCTGGAATAAAATTCGAAGGCCCAAATAAACTGCGTTGTTGGATGATTTACAGTGGGAATTGAGGTGTTTCTCCATCAAATGCGATTTTTCACAACTCACCAGTCGACCCACCCAGGGATCCTCCAGTGTGGCCCTCAGGACCTTTTTCCGCGATGGAACCCCTCCCAAACAGGTGGCTGAAAAAAATCGAAACAAACTTGGGAACCATAGAAGTAGATGACACTCAAAGTGATCAATTTCTGTGATCTTCACCAGCCGGCTATCATGTGAAGGGATTGTTCAATTACAGTATGCGTTGAGTAGTAGAGTCGGGTTCGCCATGTTCCCAATATATCAATACATGCAACTTACTTGAATAAATTCAATCTCATCTATCAACATCTATCAACTATGTATAAGTTAAGCCTATAAAAAAATGCGCAAACCGTCCGACTGATTCATTTTAAGCCTGTAATTCTGGATTATCACTACTATCGATGGTAACATTGACCTGCTACCCTCCGGTAATCAAACATCGCTGGCTCGGCAATCCGTTATCTAGTGCCATGATTTTACCATTTCACATCATCAAACCCTCCATTTGTAGAGGGTTTCCCAACCAGCCACGTTTGATTACCAGAGGGTGATCGTCATTAATCATCATTATATACTCATCACTAATCACGATTAATCCACTTTCATCTGATCGTGAGATACATCATGATGAACCCCGGGGACGCCATTAATCACCATGAATCACTAGAATGATCATCATGTTTCACCATTCATCACCACTGATTACCATGAATCATCATTAACCACAATTAATCACCATTAATCATCAATTATCATCATGAATCACCATTAATCACAATTAATCATACTTAACCACCATTGATTAGCATGTTATAATCATCATCAATCATCATATAAACATGGTGATTTACCATAGTCTTTTGTATGTTTACCAGAGGCTAATCATTCATCACCACACGCAAGTCGTTCCGCAAAACGCCGCCTGGGCTTCATCGTTCCCGGAGGTCCGAGGCGCCTGGGCGTTCTTAAAATGGATTCCCAAACCATGGGTTGCAATGTACTAACGGACTATTATATCAAAGGAAGTTGGCAAGCAATCTTCCGAGCTACGGACAAATAGAAATGTGATACCTTACATCACAAAACAATACATGCACGCAGGGTGGTGTGAGACTTTACACCACATAACAATACATCACAAAACAAGACATCATATAACATTACATCACAGAACGCTACATCCAATAACAACACATCAAGGGAAATGGTGGCTATGACCAGGGTGGTGAAAAAGGAAGTGGTGACGAAGGGAAGTGGTGACGAAGGGAACTGGCAAATGTCAAGGGGTTACCTTGTGTGTGCGCGGCGGTTGCGGTTTGGATCGTTTCGGGCGTGATCGGTTCTCCCTTGGTGTTCTGCAACGTGCGGATGCAAATCGCAATGTAATGGCTGCATGGATGCGCACGTGTTGCTGCATAACGCATTGAATGGCTGCATGACTGTGAAAGGGGCTTTGTTTTGCGGAGGAAGCCGGAGCACGAAACCTTCTGTTTTTCCGTGTAAAGTGGCCGCAGCCGGCGATGAATCTGAAGGGTACCTTGTGTGTGTGTGCGGCGGTTGCGGTTTGGATCGTTTCGGGCGTAATCGGTTCTCCCTTGGTGTTCTGCAACATGTGGATGCAAATCGCATTGTAATGGCCGCATGGATGTGCACATGTTGCTGCAAAACGCATTGTAATGGCTGCATGACTGTTGAATGGGCTTTGTTTTGGGGAGGAAGCCGGAGCACGAAACCTTCTGTTTTTCCGTGTAAAGTGGCTGCAGCCGGCGATGAAAGGTACCTTGTGTCTGTGTGCGGAGATGGAGAACTTAGCTGACAAATGAGAAGACATGAAATGAGATGAGAAGAGCTCGGATGAGATGAGCTGAGATGATGTGCAAGTGTGAAGTGTGGAGTGCGGGGTGTGAAGAATGCAGTGCGAAGAGTGAGAAAAGTGGTCACTTGGCGTTGCATTGCACCGGGGTCGCGCGCAGGTCCTGTTCTTGGACAGCAGCGCAGCAGCTTGGAAACAAAACACGCACGCACGGGCCCGCTGGCGCACGGCGCATGCAAGTTCTATAGATGAGAAAGGTCTTATAGTATACCCTAAGGCAACTTCCGCCCCGCCTCGTGCGGGTACTACTGGTGTATATATATATATATATGATTGTATATATGTTTGTGTGTGTGTGCACGTGCGTGTATATATATACAGTATGTATATGTATATATATATATATACAGTATGTATATATACATATATATATATATATATATATATGGTTTCTTGGATTGAAGGGATCCCCAAGTCACCATGGTTATTTCGATACTAAAATGGGCATCCATGACTTGGATGATTTGGGGCTACCCGCATAACTTAGGAAACCTCTATGGATGACCAATACGATTCAACAATATTGTGGATTCAAAAAATCCTACACCACCTTGGATGGTTGAAACATGTTGAAACGCTATAAATCCTGGGAGAAACCACATAGCAACTGGTGCAGGGTTTCTTCCATCCACTGTATGTGACATGTGGGTCTGTCTGAAATGGGGGATACAGTACCCCAATCAGCCCCCATCTATGGCAATTTTAATACGGGAAATGATGAGCAACCATCGAAATTGGTTGTTTTCCCATTAAGTTTCAGACAAACCCAAATGGCTAATGACAGCTATGGGTCAAAACCCTGGCGGCAGTAAATCTGTGGCTCAGTTCCAAACATCGTCCGATATTCTCTCAGGTATTTCGAGCACTAGGGAGCTGCACTAATTCCTCAATTCGAAATGATTTGAATGCCATTGGTTTCACCACAAGAGGCTACATCACAATGTTGATAAGATCATAATAAGATCTACGAAATTTAGAGGCCTTGCAAAGTATCCCGTTATCCAATCCAGGGAGTGCTTCACTACAGGTGACTCCCTGCGAGCCTTGGTCGCGCCAGCCATCACGTACGTGGTACAGCGAATTGGTCGGCAGTAGCCACCACGACTGGGATATACTCCATATATGATGTACCCCATATGCATATTATATATATATGTATACACATGCACAGTGTATTTTGTATATTTGCACATCTTCCATCATCTTCACTTACCTGAATGTGCATGATTCTATCCACAAAACACCATTCATGGCCCACTCAGCATTTTGGGCCGGCACAATGGGCGCCGCCAGGCTGGACTACCTATGGCAGCCCTTTGCCCCCTCATCTACCTATGACTACCTATGTTTACAAAAAAACACTCCCCAAGGTATAAAGCTTGCCATACCTAGAGCACATGGGGAGGGTATCACTAGTGAATGCTTTTCTCGCCATGGGTCCTTGCTAGCAAAAACCATGGTCATGAACCACCGGCTGCGCGGCTGCGCGGCACATTTGTGCGTCTGCCAACACAAATCACAACGTATCTGCTGACCAGAAACCAGCAAGCTGCTTACCTTCTGGGAATGGAACATGGTCATGAAATCCCGAAATCTTTTCGGGTAGGGCACCCGCTGAAGAGAAGGACACAGGGAGGCCCACTTAAACCGAAACATAATTTGGACAATTTCCCGCTCGTGTTTTTTCGCGAGTCACCAACTTCCAAACAAATTGTGAATCAAATAATGATGTTGGCACACTTCAAGGGCCAGCCTGATGTAGCGATCAAGTACTTGCTGATGCTTAGCATGCTTTCTTGCGGGTTCTGTAGGGTTGTTGATTTCTAGCAATCCTAAGCCATTGACATCTTTGCAGCTGTGAAAACGACTATCTTTGCAAATGCCTTTGGTATAGCGTCAGAACCCCACGCCAACAACCCATCTTTTCCTTGGGTTTACTATCTGACATGTCGTCAGGTTTTGGCTGGCCAAAATTTCAGCACCAGGCCTTATCCTCACACACACCCTCTTAAAAGCAGGAACATGTTCCATGGACATGCAAATCAACAATGACAAATATGGCTATCTATCCCTATGGCTCAAAATTACCAACCCCATTTTTTGGGATGGGTCACCTCACTCATGTCAAATTCCTCAAGAGAGCTGCGTCGCGTTTTCTCGCTGGTCAGCGATCTAGTTCGTCCCGGCACTTCTTTGATGCCTGTGGAAATGTTAATCTAGCGGCTACTGCTGCCCATCCCAATCCCAAGAGGGGCGTCCCAGAATAGGGCGATCGGTCACCAATGGGTCGGTATGAAAGTCGGGGATCACTGGCCCATTCTGAATGGCAAGTTTTCATAGCTATATCCGGCTATATCATTTATATCATCTACAGATATCTACATAATTAAATGATATCAAATGGATTCAAATGGACCAAAGTTCCATGGCTATGTTGAAATACTGGAAGGATCCGGAGCCCCAGCACTGCGGCGGCCGCTAGAGCTGTAATACGACCCCGTCGCCGAACGGCGAAGGGAGAATTAGACGCGTCTGAAAGTCCAGCACTTGTGAGCGGTTTTACCCAAGCAACATGGTAGTAATGCAATAACCCTCTCCTCTAAAAATATGTATATATATATATATATTATTCATCATCAAATCAGTAGGGATTTACTGTACTGTTCTATCCTATCTGTTTGGGGTTGGTTGCTATACATGCAATAAATCTCACACCATGAAACCCTTTTTGAAGTATCCATGGCCCCCAATACTTCAGCATAGAGCGCAAGTAGAATGGTGTGTGCTTTACTGCTTTATAATATTGAGTTTGACAAGATGCATATTTCCAGCCGGTGGTTCCAACCTCCCGAAAATCATTCCTCAATTTTCAGCATCATCATCATCATCATCATCATCATCGTCACCGTCCCAAGCGTCATGCATCATGTCATATATCATGTCTTAAATCATGGCATACATCATATATCACCATACATCAGAATATATATATATATAATTATATAATCATAAATCAGCACAAATCAACATCGTTCAACATCATCATCATCATCATCATCATCATCATCATCATCATCATCATCACAATCATCATCACAATCATCATGATCAATCCTGGGTAAACTGCAATGTTTTACTAGCCTGAAATAATCCTGAAATAAGATTCTCTCTGAGAGAGGCAGTTGCCCCAATCCTAACTTCATTGCAGTGACGTCCTTATAATTCACCCAGATAGTATATATCCCCGTCAAAACTGTAACATACTGTCACCGATTTTTTTTTTACGGGTAGGAAATTGTTTAGATATTTTATTTTTTTTGTTTAGGATTTTTTTGATTCCTGGCTGTGCCCATTTTCCATGCCATTTGCAACATTTTGGAGCTGAAACCTTTCATTTCGCATGCTATGCACCACCTTTTAAAAGCTAGAACCATCCATTTTGCATGCCATTTGCAACATTTTGGAGCTGGAACCTTGCATTTTGTTTGCCAGTTTGAGATTTGCATATATTTGCAACGTTTTGAATTGAAGCTAGGAGTTTCCATTTGGCATCCTATTTGCAAGTTGTTGTTGGTTGTTGGTTGTTGTCTGTTAGTTGTGGGTCCTTGCTTGTATTGCTATTCTTGTTGCGTTGTACTTGTTGTAGTTGCTGTAGTTTTGGTAGTTGTAGCTACAATTGTACTTGTAATGGTAGTTTCTTGTTGTTGTTGTTGTTGCTGTTGCTGTTGGTGGTGTAGCTGAAGGAACACACAATAACTGTCGATTTTGTGGTCTTTGCTTGGGTGTAGGCTGTGTTTGTGATTTCCTTACGCCTGTGGCGTTGGTTGCATTGAAAAGGTGAACACAAACAAAGCCATGAAGTCAAGAATTCCGTCAAGTTTTGCAAAGCCAAGAAAAAAAAACAGGCGAAACTATCCAGGCTAAAACAGAGAAACGCACAATAAACGTTTGCGGGGTGTTTGCAATATTGTCAGCATTCTGCAATGTCAACCTGCATTGTGGAGATTGAACCTCTCATTTTGCATGGCACCTGCGGCATTTGGAAGATAGACCCTTTCATGTTGCATGGTAATTGCAAAGTTTGCGCGTGATATTTGCTGCACTTCTGAATTTCAACCTTCCATTTCGCATGGTGACCTTCCATTTTGGTTAATACTTGAAGCATTGTGAAACGCTAACTTGTAAACCAGTTCATTTACATCATGGCCCTTACACCAGCGCAAAGAAAATAAAGAAACCAAAAAGGCCAAACATGAAAGCACAAAACGACAAAATAGAAACAGCTGGAGAGGGGCATGGGGCGGAGGGCGCAGCGCCTCCTCCCAAGGAACACACAGACAATTTCGTTCTGGTTTTGTTCCCCCTTTTCCATTGCAGTTGTTTTTGTTTCTCTTGTTGTTCTTGTTGTTTTTGTTGTTTTCCTTTCTTTTGCTGTGTTTGTTGTTCTTGCTGTTCCTTTTGTATTTGCTGCTCTTGTTGTTCGTGTTGTTGGTACTGTTCTTCATTTAGTTTAGTTGCGCACTTGCAATCAAGCAGAACAACAAGGAAGCAAGTAGAAAAAACAAAAGCAGCGAAAACCGAAAAAAATACAAAGCACATATTAAAAAAGAGAGAACACAAAACAAATAAACAGAAAAACCGAAGCAAAAAAACAGAGAAGCAAAAATACAGAGACGCAAAAACAACAGAGAAACGTAGAAACAAAAAACCGAAAAACAAAAAGACAGAAAGCAAAACAGCAGAGAAGCAGAAAAACAACACAGTAGAGAGGAGGGAGGAATCTAAAAAAACCGAAGTAAAAAAAATGCCAAATAAATGGTTCCCCTTAGTAAACCATGGAAATATCGATGTCGTTGTCAGGAACACACAATGTGACACCACAACGAACAGATGGCTTTAAAGCTTAGAAATGACCAGCCTCTTGCTGGACCTGCCAAACACGGTCCAAACTCCAAACATGGCAGGTGAAACAGCAGTGGGAATCAAGCGCTGGCAACGGCATGGTTTCCTGGAGATACAAATGAAAGGTTGCAGGTCCCAAGCCCATGAGTTGGGATATCTAATTTGGTGAATCCCATAAGATCCGCTTTAAACCCCATGGAAACACCAGTACATCCCACTAAATCACCATTCAAGTCTAGATGTTTCCCATCTTGGTAAGTTCCTAGAATCAAGCAAGCACTGGCGCCTTCTGCCCCGTTTTCTTTGGTTCAGCGGTCTGATCCAAGCATACGACAAGAGCTGAAAACATATATATATATACTAAGATGTAGAAAACTAGTGCAGCTGGATGAAATTAAATAGTGAGACTAGCATAGAATAATGATACTTAGCTAAATGTTCAGGTCCTTTCCTCCTACCTTAGATCTTCCCCACTTTGCCGCGACTCATCAGCCCCTTCAACCCCATCAACCCTTGACCGGTTGGTTGAGAACGGGGTGCCTGGGTCATGGGTAATATGTTTCCTCTGGTAAATTAAGATAATAACGTCAATAACAATGGAACATGAACCGTTTACAGTATATATGCTTTGCCTGTGGTGGTGTTCATTAATATAATCCCCGAACTATTCATCAACCAACCGGGTTAGCTCAAGTGGAACATCACTTCTGACATTCATGAGACGTCCCGGTTTCTGCATTTCCGTTGAATATCTAGTTACTAGTTGATTCTAACTGCCATGATCTTCTTAGATTTGCCTCCGGTGACCCCATAAAAAAGTGACAAGTATACTGTGTATTTCCCACCTGCCGGCTGAGGGCCTCTAGATTTACATACATAGGCGATCTCGAGATGCAGATGGCCACGGCTGGGCCACCTGGGCCCGAACACATGCCAAAAAGAATGCCAGACACAATGCCCGAAAGAGTGTCAGTGCCAGATAGAATGCCAGAAAGACTGTCAGATAGAATGTCAGAACATATATGAGCGCCCGTCAAAATCCTTTACATGTGAGTAGTTGCTATTGTTATGGCTATCGCTTTTGGGTGGGGCCTATCGCTTTCCAGGGTTTTTTGGAAATCAGCATATTCAAGATCCAACATGAAGCCAAAATCCATTCCTAAACAGGCTCGGAAATAGATCGAGGAGTTGTTTTGTTGGTTTCAGGTGCTTCGGCAACACTTCATGTTCCTTTTATTTTGCCTTCATTTGCATGCATTTGCATGCATTTTCCTTCGTTTTCCTTTCATATGCATGCATGTTCCTTTCATTTTGCGTTCATATCCTTTCAATTCCTTTCTAAAGTTATGGAAATGGCTCTATGGCTTGGCCAGGGGAATGGTTATCGCTAAGGTTATCGTTAAATAACCCCTCGAACATATGACATTGTTCGAAGGAGAAATTGTCACAAAAACAACAGAGTGAGAGAGAGAGAGAAACCGAGAGAGTGAGACAAACAGAGAGAGAGAGAGAGGGAGAAAAAAAAAAAAGAAAGAAACAAAGAAAGAAAGAGAGCGAGTTCGATGCCAAATGATATGGTAACTGCAGGAAACAGGGCACCACAGGTTGTGAATGTGCATAACAGTATTTGCTTCGTTTACGCTAAGTTTAATTGACTGTCGTGTATGGTCCCAGGTTATCGCTTTTGGGGGGCCTATCGCGTGTTTCCTGCACATCTCTGACCAAAAAAAAAATCCTGCAATACTAAATAAAGTGGTCTTCAACCATTTTGACCGTGACTGACAGATAGAATGTTGGAATGGATGCCAGATGCCACGGAAGACGAAGACATGGCGGATGCATTGACGCTGCACGATTTGGGAGCTCAGATTAAACTGAAACAGCACAGGAAATGAACATGGATGTGCGTCGGCTACAACACACGAGGAGAACCTGAAGGCGCAAAACTTGCGACAGGTGCAGATTTCCCGATCTCCTTTGCCAGCCCAGACCGAGATGAAAACAACGGGATCCTCCACTAACTGAAGACGGGGGTCTCCTATGAAGGAAGTCTTCGCTTCTTGCTGTTATGTAAGTAAGAATCGGGCCGGCAGGAACTTCTCATTTTACAGCTGACGGATTCTTATTTGAAGCTTCTCAGCTCAGTTGGGCAGCTGTTATTGTTCTTCTTGTGGTGGTAGGAAATATTCAGGTTTTGACGCTTCAGTTGTGTATAGCAGATGTTGTTTGTCGACGCGTTGAGGTCGAAAGCTTGACGGTGGGAGTTTAGATACGTGCGAAAACCCGAGCTTGTGCACGTCTATGTGCCCAGCGGCGACAAGTCACCTGGCGGAATCGTCAAATGGGAGGAGCTCATGGAAGATGCCGAGCTTTGCAAGCAACTCTTCTGGCTCACAACTTCGCCAAGAACACTTTCGGTGAGGAAAGTATAACCACAATGTCAAGCGCACAGAAACTCGTTTGTGCTTACCTCCAAACCGGAATGGCAGCCAGGACCCAACACATTGGAAAGGATTTGTTGAAGAAAACGGAGAAGAGATTGGCAAAGACCACTTAAACGTAGCCACAACTTTAGCAAATCTGAGATAGAATGTCAGAACATATGTCAGATCGAATGCCAGAAAGAATGTCAGATTGGATGCAAGATAGAAGTCGAAAGAATATCTCGGGGTGGGATCACTCGAACTAAAGTACGTTTTTAAGTATCAGTATACGGCCAGCTGGGAATCTAACATAGCTATGGAAGCCATTGCCCATTTAGTTCGATGATTTACCTATGAAAAACGATTATTTTCCTTACTTATGTTGAGTTGCCAGAGGGTAACATGCCACGACGCAGTAATGCCATAATTACCCTAATTACCCCCTATTGTTCATGGTTGAATCCCATCAAAAATCCCATCGTTGTTGGTTATATACTACATCAAATCAGTTAAATCATGTTAAACCCCACTCGAATCCCATCCAATCATCTCCCCACCAGTGATTCACCATAATCCATGACTATTGTGAAACCCACTTAGTTTTGACCGAAAAATCACCAACTTTCCACTGAAACCACTGTCCTGGAGGCTAAATCTCCAACTTTCGATGAAGTGCGCTGCCTTGGTCCTGGACCGGCCAGTAACGCAATGCGTCTGGAAGCAGGAGATATGCAGGTGATACTACCGTGATTTAATACATTGGTGCTTCCATACATGGGGGTACCCCAATAGCTGGATTTATTTCATGGAAAATTCCAATTAAAAATTATAATGGATGATTTAGGGGTACCCCCATTTTAGGAAACCTCCACATGTACACTATGGTACCAACATGCTACCAACATGGTTCCTACTACACATTATGTGCTGCTACATCTTCAACTCCTGAATTCTCGCAAGATTCTCTTGTCTTGAGCACAATATTGGTCATCATTGTTGATGGGGTCGTGTGAAGTTCCTCCAAATCAATAAGATAGGATTTCTGTATTCCCATGGCTTCCTTCTTGCCAACAATTCCGGCATATTCCGGGTATTTCTTCTCACCTGAGGCCATCCATATCTATATATGTCTGGGGTTCTCAAAAATTGGACCCCCCAAAATTTGAATAGATTTCATGGTTTATCATGAGTTTCCATCTTAATCTTTGCCATCCATTTTCGGGACCGGTTCCCCGTTGCAGAATATTTCAGACAGATCCGCGAACGCGGGCGGATCTAATCCCCGGATGCATCCTCGTCTCCCCGCCACTCCTGCCATAATCAATTTGTCCACGATGGCTCTCAAAAACAACTTGCTACCATACTGTAATCAAACATGGCCATGCTGGGATCCCCACAGTAAATGGGCATTGAAATGGAAAATCATCGACAAAAAATATGACAAAATGGATCAAAATGGAGGATGTTCCAGCCATGTCTGGTTGCTGAAGGGTACTGTCACCATCAGCACTTATCCCAGCAGATCCCCATGAGATTCCATTTGTCCACCACTCTTGTTGATGAAATCACCGTTTTACCCAAAAATTAGACCGCGAAACCATCAGAATGCGAGAAACATGCGCGACTTGTGCGACGACAACTGGTTCCCTACCCCCTGCGGTCACAATACCTGGGGATGATTTTTGTTCTCCTACACCAAAAGTCTGGGAAATAGACCAGGAACATCCAGGAATATAGCAACAAAATAGTTGCTGAAAAGTGGGACACCTGGTAAACACTTTGGATCACGTTGGTATCTTTTTGGGGGTGGGCATAAGCCGGAATGAAGGCTGGAGACGTGCAGAAACCTGTGCGAAATCCTAAATTCAGGACAACCACATTCACGTTTGTAGAGCCCTTGGCAACTGAAGAATATGACCCCTCACCCCAAAAAAAAAAGTCATTGGAGACATTTAACAAAAAGTTTCAAGGACTCAAACAAACAGTAATTATGCCCATGATTCGAATAGTAAAATCATCCAAATCAACTTGGTGGTTTGCTGATCCAGTGGGTAAATCATTGCATCAAACACGAGGAGAAAAAAAAACACTGCACATCCAAGTGCATGTCCACAATCCAGCCACATGGGTTTGTCTGCAAACAACATCATAGTTCATCATGTTTCTTATTAAACTAGCAGTTTGAAGTGATACGTATATACATATATATACCCGGTTATATACCCCATAAAAATCACCAAATCTTTGAAACCCATGCAGTTGCACCCCACACCCCGACCTGCACAGACTTGGGCATCTGGAAACGATAGAGCCTGGAAGACGATGAACCGACGGTTTACCAAGAGACTTAACATGATTTAGGGCAATGCATTCAAAAAAACATAGAAAAACATAGGGATACATAATGAATTGTACAATATGATTTATATAAATCAATATATAAATATATAAATAGCTACACTAAAATGTACGCCAATGTTAGTTGCTAATATGGGAACGCTTACTAGAGCTGAAAAGATTGGAAGGTATACCAACGTGGCCATGGAATTTACTGTTTGACAATGGATTCAAACATGGAACATGGTTTTCCTCTCAAATATGTGGGAATCACTGGGAATTCAGCAAAATGATGTCTTTTCCAGCATTTGAAATTGCTTGGGGCGGCCATATGAAGAGAGCACCAGTAGATTTCCCGGTGCTGGATTTGCCAATGAGCAAGTCCAGGTTTATCACTGAGTTGGAAGGAATATCATCTGGGGGATTCATTGATACTCTGCCTCGATCCATATGTTTGCCCATTCTTAGAGATACCCGGCAAAAGGCGTATCTATAATATTATATATATACAATTATATACATATATGTTTTATATTCATTTATTTATTTACGATTACACACCGTGCATATACACATGTCCTTACAATAAACCTAACAAAATTGCCAAGGTTCAGCACTGCCACAGTTTTAGTATGATTTTTTCTATCATTTCAGGGGGTGTTACTGTATCCATTTCTACATATGAGCGTGTGTTTCTTTACTACCTGTGCATTATATTCCACCACCTGCATCATGGCTGACAGTCAACTAATTAGAATCCTGCCGTTCACAAGATTTATCCAAAATTATCCAAACATGTTTTTTGTTATGTGTGTATGTAATCAATTTGTGTTTTTCTTAGTCGTTGGTTATGGTTTATTGACTGCGTCCCCAAGTTTCAGGCGCTTAGTATGCAGGTGGTATCCCGCATTTGGCTATTACAAAAATTATGCGGTACCCACGGGTTTCAATACTAAAGTAGCGGATGCTTTGACAGCACCCTATTTCTGGAGAAGCACCCGGTTGGTCCCATTTGTAGCACAGGACTCAGCCGACTCAACTAGCCATCCAAGATCTACCCAGTTAATACTCAACCAAAAATAAAGCACAATATTATCACTATCCTAATCCAGATTTCCGCTTCCTCAATGGCTATGTAATCCTACTTCTACACGTTTTAGAGCAGAAGTGAAGGAAAACCAAAAGATCACCCTGACACCCAATGTTCATCAATAAATGCCCGCATAGATCAACAACCGAGATCCAAGCATGAAAATGGTGTTTCGTCAGAAGAACGGTTTTACTCAGAAGAGCAAAGTTGTTCAAAAGATCGATGCTCCTCAGAAGAAATACGTTGTTCAGAAGAACGATATTGCTCAGAATAAATTTTGGTCAGAAGAACGATACACTTGCTCAGAAGAGCGATCTTGCTCAGAAGAACGATGCTACGCTCTGTCAACACCCTACCTGGACTCCATGCAAACCACATAGCACAACTCATTCCAACAACCCTTTGCCAATTTCATGCGTGACGCAAAAGAAACCAGAAGAACGATGCTTAGGGCCGTATGATTTTTCTCAAGCAAAGTGCTTCAAACCAAGAATCCCACATTCTCCTGAATTTCCCTTCTTCTGTCCGGATTGATTATTTCCATGTGGTTGCAAATTATGCAGGAAACTGTTTCTTTCACAGTCGGACGATTCACAGCAGTAAAACGGTTTTCTTAGCAGAGCAGGAAAACGTTTCTTGGCAGGAAACCGATTCAGGGCAGGAGAACGATTCAGGGCAGGAGAGCGATTCAGGGCAGGAGAAGGGTGCAGGGCAGCAGGAGAAGGGTGCAGGGCAGCAGGAGAACGGTTCTTGGCAGGAGAATGATTCAGAGCACTTGCACTTCTGGTCTTCAAGGCCCCACGCTGCCCGAGCCAGGTTGCCACAAGTGTTGGCCTTCCACTGTTCCGTGGCTCTTTTCGGCACGCAGCATCAAAGCGGCCATGGCTTGACAGTTGAAGCTGCACGTCCATCGCAGACTCAGTCGAGTCTGCGATGTCAAGCCCGAAGCTGTCATCAGGGCCTTATGCCGCCCAAAAGGAGAATAAACAAAACAGCGGAAAAAAAAAAAACAAAGCAGCGAACTCTCTCATCAGGCAATGCAGACGCCCTACCCGCAAATTTAGACTGTTCGATTAAAGCCCTTTCCCTTTCTAAGCAGCTAAGGAAAAATATAGTATAATAGATCATACATTGACAAGTTTCGGCTCTTGGGAGCCTACAAGAATCGGAAAAGGCGCCACAAGAGTTTCACTGAGGATGGGTCGTTTTTATGGAAACCAAACATGATCGAATGCAACGCCAGCCAAGGCTCGAGTGGGCCAGGTCACTTTGATGCAATCACGGCGGACCAGCATGCCGTGCTGGTAGGTTCGCAGCATGCCCTTCGCCCACCCGGGAGGGGCAGGACACCTTGAAACTGCACCGCTCCGTGCAGCAAAGTAAACGCGCCCAAAAGCCCCATGGCCAGAGCCAAAGCTAACGAGATCTCGCCCTGCCCAGCAGCGGTTGCTGTTTCTGCCACAAATTTGTCACATCCACCTGAAGGCCAAGACAAGGTTGTGCTGCGCGTGCGAAGCAGTGCGGGTCTCGCGTTGGCCGCGTTTAAATTGGGGCATGCCTCCAAAACATTGCAAGCTGTGCGGCTGCCGGCCAAAGCACTGTAATATGTTTCGCCCTTATCATTCGTGCCGAGGCAAGGCAGACAAGGGAACTCGCTCCTGCAGAAGTTGAACGCCAACGGCTGTGTTTTCGCTTGGGATTGGGGGAGTTTTGAGTATTTATGGTAGCATTTGGCCGATGGTGCAAGTCAGGGCCACAGAAGTTCTTGTGCCAGATCAGGGATCAGTGCTGGGGAGCAGGCTTTTGCAATCTGCATTAAATTACTATTGCTTTGCTTTGTGACATAAATGCCGTCACATGCACCCGGGTTTCTTTCCCAATGAATTCCCGCAGAAACAAGTCAGAAGAACGACCGTGGTCAGAAGTATGAATGTTGCAGTAGAATGCGCACGCCCACTTTGGAGCATGTTGGAACTATATTGACTATATGCCCGTGTTCGATGGCTGAATCAATGCTAATTGCTAAATACAATGTTTGATGGTTAAACTAAATGGCGGTTGATCTAAACTCCTTTATCTGCAAACAGCCTTTCTTCGTGCATACAAAATTATTTCGCAAATCTTTCGCGAACTCCATGGTTATCTTTCGCGGAACCCACGTTGAGCAACAACTCCTCTTACATGAAGATTCATTCACCACCTGTCAAATCGCACAAAATTATCACAAATAACTTCTTCATAACATTGTAAACATGCAGCTAGCATCCCGGAATCCCCTTCTCAGGACAGGTTGTTGCTGATTAGGCAATTTCGTGCAAGGCTTACGGGGCCACTCCCTTCAAAATGCGCTTTGACTTTCGCCCACTCCTTCGCAGAACTTTCGCGAAAATACCCCTATCCGCAGACCCCAGCCATCAGCAGGGGGCGCATCAGAGGAAAAGCAAACACCAGGGGTCTTGGTGTTTGGCTCTTGCAAATCCTCACTTTTGGACGCTTGGCTGCTGCATTTGGAGCTTGTTTCTTGAGACTTCAGAAAGAAACGTTAGGCAGTACCTGCCGGATGTGCTTCAAGACCATGGTATTTGGCTGTGGCGAAGGCTCACCTTCGGAAGCTTGGCTGCTACCTATGAAGGGAAAGGTAAATGTGCGGTACCATTCTCCTGCCGGATCCCCGGGCAGCAGGAGGTGGTAGCCCTTGACAAGCTGTAATGTTTACAATGATAATGATTCACAAAATCCAACTTTCGCGAAACTGTCCCGAATAAAAAAATCTTTCGCGAACTTGCAAAGAAAAAACTTTCGCGAGGGTTCCCAGCATAACATGAACGGTCTTCGCAATTAAAACTCTTTACAATGACCTTTCGATCACGAAATATGAAATCCCCATTGTTCATGTTTAAGGGTTAAGCATCGTTAAGCTAAAATATGCTAAACTCCACCACTTTTGGTGGTTGAATTCCGAGTTCCTGTTGGTCAAGTCCCAAATCTTGATGGAGTGACATCAACATTTTAGCTGCTCGAAGCCCTCCCGGCTGCCTCGCTTCACCCTTGCGGCTCCCCAGGATGAACAACGAAGCACCTGAAAGCGCGGCGTTGGGTGCAGCTAGAGTGCCTGAAACGAGAACTACCATATAGAATAATCATGGAATAAACATGCTATATTGATCTATATTGGATGATTTCGAATGATTTCAGATGATGTAGGGTGAGTTCGGGTGATTTCGGAAAAAGGTTCCGGATGATTTCAAGTTTAATTGCAGATGACTGCGGATGATCTCGGGTGTGCTCAGATGGTATGGTATGGTATGGTATGGTATGGTATGGTATGGTATGGTATGGTATGGTATGGTACAGCCAAAGCAACTGCGATCACAGTTGCGTTGTCCTTTCTCAAACTTAAGCTCAAAAGCTTTTAAGATAGTCCAGTTTATTGATGTCTATGGGACAAAGTCCGGATGAGCTCTCACAGCGACACGGTAACACATGATTGCGCATGATTTCAAGTGATTTCGGATGATTTTGGATGGGATGACTGAGTCAATCCAATTGATGGGAAGGATTGCCTGTTACCCAATGAAGTTGTTTTCTTGAGTCCGTCCTGCTAAAATTCACATATGGATTTTTGATGATTTGAATTATAATGGCCTTAGATTCGTGTAATAGAATGTAATAGATGTAGGGGTGAATGGATTCTCTGGTACTATGGTATGCAACAAAAATATCTCAACCATTAGTGCTACTGTAGCATTAATTTAATTTGGGTTAATGTAAGGTAATGTAAGGATGTAAAACCAGAAAGCCGTTGTGCAACACATTGGGTCAGTAAAATAGGGTGATAGTAATGATGCTCATACATTCTATACATCCATAGATTTGATGAATTTGAGATAATTGAAGTAAGTCAAGTAAGGGAAAAGTCAATTAAGGGAAGTACATTCTATAACTATGAGTACCCTCTGGTAATTTAACATAGCTATGGACAATCACCATTTTTTATGGGAAAATCCACTATTTCTATGGCCTTTTTCAATAGCTGTTAAATTACCAGAGGGGAATCCATTTTCAGATGTGACATCCACAACGAAATGATCTTGGGCGGCCAAGAAGCCGCCGCCACAAATATGACGCCATTCCACATCTTCATGGGGCAACCGCCTCGGAAAAACAATGCAACCGACCATTGGGGTTGATCAACAACTCTTCATATATTTGGTGGTTTCTTCAAATGGAGGATCTCCAATTTTCATCTAATGACTTGGATGATTTGGGGGTACCTCCATGACTTCGGAAACCGGAAAAAAAAAAAAGGGGCTCAAAACCTGGGATCAAAATCTACGATGTAACATTTGTTTTGGTGCTCAAAGTCCATGAATCCAGCCCGAAAGTTGTTTACATGGAAGCTCCAATGGTAAAGGCCTGGAAAATGATTCCAACAAATTATGATGCAACTTTGGGGTGCTTTTGGCATCTTGGGATTGCATGTTAAATTTAGATATTTAGGGGACAAATATGATAGCACACCCAGAGTTGGTTTGACATAAATCTACTGGACACCTCCCCTTCAACTGGAACAAGACATAGTCTCATTCATAATGATCCACAAGTCTGATCCAACTGATGGTCCAGATGTTCATTGAACCAGGAGCCAACAAGCTCACAAATAGAGTCCAAACCCGTTCCAAAAAGCAGGGAATAGCAGGGAGTCTTGGCAATTACCTGGCATATAATCACTAGCCATTTCAGGAACCTAAATTGGAGGTGCCTACCATAGATAAGGCCTATATAAGGCCTATGTAAGGGAATATCCCCACAAAATATTACGTACCATTAATATAATGCCTTGGGGCGTACATGGAAGTACCACTTGTGCAAAGCCAGGACAAGCTCGTACGGAAGCGAGACCAGTATGATCTATGATCTTCAAGCATCATCGCAGAAATTTGGATGGACTGTCAAACAAAACTTCAAATGTCATGAAACCACAACAACCAGTCAACATCTGTCATGTGTCGAAAACATTCGACAACAAATGGGTGCTGCGCATAAGTGTCTCGGTCTAGGTCAATGCGCTGTGAAATAATCACAGAGCCTTCACAAGTGTCTCAATGTTGAGCAATTTCGAGCAGCATTGTTCATCACACCTGGACAATGTAAAGGCCAACATTAGACAAAGAAAAAGTAACTGCTTGGTGGCTTGCTGGAATTATTGAATACCACATCTCTTCCATTTTTCCCTCATCAAAATTGCTCAAAAACTCACCCATTCAACCATTTACTCAGTGATTTCAATCAGTTTCAGTGACAATGTAATTATACATGGTATGTTTATATTAGTATATCTATATTATATAGATTACATTATGTTACAATATGGATGTATAATATATGTATATATATATATGATATATGTGCTATATATGATATATCTCCCCTCAAATTTTCTCACCATTCTCTTCCTCTCGTCCGAGGCCCCAGGCCACTCTCCAATGCTCTTGCCCGAGGTCAGGTCCAAGGCATGTACCTCGCCGGTCACCGCACCGGTCACCGTTGACATGGCTATGGAAGCCATGGACCACTTATACTTCGATGATTGCTTATAATATATATATATATTACCCTCTGGTAAACATACAAAAAGCTAAGGAAAATGGCCATAGAAATAGTGGATGTTCCCATGAAAAATGGCGGATCTTTCCATAGTTATGTGGCTGTTTACCAGAAGGTACTTACAGTATTCAAACATATTCAAACCATAGGGTGCAAAATACCATCAAAGTGGCAACGAAAAGCATTAGAGTAGCCAACATACATCACTTGACCAAGGTTTACCAACTGAAGTTCGGGTTCATTGAGAACGGGATTCCCACGGATTATGATAATCCCCCACCAAAAGTCGTTGGTATAATCCCCGAACGAACCATCAGCCATCATTTATCAATTATATCCCCATCAATTATCCTTCTATTTTGATGGTTAAACCATGTTAAAGCCATAAGAATTTGCAACCAACAGGGTCTTCAACGTGACCACCGAAAAAGGCGGCACGGAGATGCGGTTCTCAATGGCCACCACCACGCCTGGAAGGCGATCCGACCGATCGCGACCGGTTCCAGCGTCACCACGGATCTTCGTGGGGAAGCTGAAAACATCAATATATATGATATGGGAATATATGGGATATGATGATATATAGCTATAGAAGATATATGAAGATATGATTAGATTTTTTTTTGATATTGGATATCAACTATGAATGGGCTATATCAAGATTCACATGATAGTTATAGCGGAATGTTTTTTGCTTCAATTAATATATGATATGGGCCATTAATGGCTATTATTTTAAGTGTATTATCTGGAATAGCTCCACAGTTCATACAAAGGATGAACTGTGGCCTCCCCAATGGCAAACCCTCCAAACAATAGGGCCGTAGGGCCTTAAGATTCACCCCATCAATATGTAGGTGAGCCCAACAGAATGCTCGGATGCCGACCAAGTTCAACCGTTATTTGAAAACGGTGTGTTTCAACGGGAAAATGACGATACGAATCATATACGATAGGACAAACCATTTGGAATTTGAAGTTTGTATACCCTTACATCATGCTAATCACTTTCTGGCAAAACAAAGAAGCAACAAAAATATGAATGAACCAAATCTACATGTTCCTAGATCCTCCATAAATACACATATTAAAAAATGGTATAAAAGTACTAGAACTCATTAATGAACTAATTAATGAACTAATTATCTAAAAATCTGTGGTGAAGATATCGTCCAAGATGTCGTGGCACAGTCCTCCCAAAAGGAGTCCATCGTTTTGCCCAGTCCACCGAGTCCACCGCCGTGGACGCACAGTGGACGAAAATCTTAGCCATTAGATTCACTGGATTGGTTTAAGGGAAAATCTTAACCGGAAACCCATGGGTTTTTCCCATCAAATTGTTAGGGGTTTCCGGTTAAAATTTTCCCATCATCCAATTCTATGATAGATAACTTAGCCGACTTAGATGCAATTTTTGGAGACAAACTATGATGAACTTAGCCATATGCCATTAGAATCCATTAGATCATCTTAGCTATGATTAACTATGATTAACTTAGCCATATGCCATTAGATAATCTTAGCACTGGAGATACAATTTAGATTAACTTAGCCGTTAGATTGTTAGATAGAGCATATCAGAAAAAAATGAAATTCAAGACTACCCGGGCAAGTTTACCATCCGGCAAACATGGCAAGCCGGAAAATCTCCGATTTATACATGATGCTGCCATTTACATGAACTATGCATTTAGTTCGGGGATTTCTCAGCTAGCCATGTTTCATCATCTTCCCATTTTTTTCGCCTGGCAATTCACTAAACTATACTATACTGAAAATCATTAAACCATATTAAACTGTTGACCACGGTCCTCCCTCCCTTCCAACATTTGGGGAGACATCGATGTCTCCATGTCCGGCAGCTGAAGTGCACTGGGCCGCCCCAGCCATTGTTGAGGATGTGCAGCGCCCCTTGCGTCACCGGATCCAACCACTCGCGCATCGCCTGGCGTTAGCTGACTGCGTAGCTACTGTAAGCTCAGTTTATTAAGGAAACTATGGGTAACTAAGTGACTAATGTGGGTAACTAAGTGACTAATGGAGATAACCTAAGTTTTTTGAACACCGGTAACATCTACTGAATCTACTGTATATGTTAATGTTTAAGTTTAACTCAAAAATAAACAAGCATTAAACTAACCATCCAGGTGGTTGCTGCAAAGGATGTAACCTGGCCACTGGCATGGCGATCTGGGCATGCCCATGGATATGGACAAGTCACAAACCTGAAGTAACATGAAATAGCCATAATCTAGCTTCTAGAGTAAGGCTTTGATTATAAAACAATCATAAAATCCTATATATAGTGTGCATATATATATATATATATATTCATTTATATAATTTTATATAATCCTATCATTATGCAAAATATCAAGTTTTTGGGGATTTTTACCCATGATGAGAAAATATATCTGGTATTCTATCCGATGGCTGCGAGGTCACCATTTGCCGTGACCCGGTGGATGATGTTTCATGACCATTCACAACCATGGGTGAAGAAAGAATGTAATAATTGCAGCTTTAAATGCGTGAAAAAACAACAAAAAACAGGCGTTCTTTCCGGCTGTGCCGCAGTGAAGGGGGGGGCCAACGGGACCCCAAAAGCTTCCCGTCAGCACCTTCTCAGGCACCAGCTGTGTGTGGTTAAAGTAGTGCGTTCTGGCGACGGTTGGAAGAGATGGAAGACGTGGTCAAGTTCTATAGGGGAAAATATAATACCCCGCGGTAATCTAACATAGCTATGGACAAAGGCCCATTTTTAGTTCGATGAAGCTATTTTCCGATGATTTCTTTCCATGGGAAAAACAACAATCCGAGTAGATTCCCCGAATGGTGGATTGACGAGGGAAATAAATATGTTTACAGTACACAATATTTTAAAATTATATACATGTCTTTCAGCAAATCCAGGACACATAAACTAACTAACATAAACCATAAATCTCCAGGACATCAACCATCCTAGATCTACTGCCCCGTAACGCCCCCCGTAACGGCTGCCGGAGAGGCCGAAGTTCAATGATGCGGCCCACCCTCAGCCGAGTCAGCCGAGTCAGCCGAGTCAGCCGAGTCAGCCGATGCCCCACCCGCAAGATGGAAACATGTGGAAAGGCTGGATATAAAAAATGATGATTCAATGAAGATATATATGTGTATATATATATATGATATATATGTCATATGTGATATATGATATATATATATATGATATAATGCTGGATATGTAACTGGCCATTTTGGGAGAGTTACCCTGAATAACACCATCATTCCAATGACGTAAAGCAGGATTCGGTCGCTATAAACTATCCAATTTTGTATCCACGTATATGAGAGATATTATCAACAATATGATATTTGGTGTCTGACAATGGGGTACCTACCACGATGGCAATTTGGTCGGGAAATTAACGGGTTCAAACTAACCACTGGATGGTTTGGAATAACCATGCACATGCACAAACCGCCTTAAGCATCTGAAATGGTGCAGTGATATGTGTGAAAATCAATAGGATATACTACGACAATTCCGTTTTACAATACGGCATAGGGAAATTGACTTTCAAAATCACTGTTAATCCACCATTCAATTCTTTTTTTTACACAGCGTTACTTTACATTGCATATGTGTTTTCTTGGTTGGTTAACGACCCTCCCAGACTTGTTTCGGAAACATTGACAGAAAACGACATGATGAGTGATACATAGTGATACTTAAATCCACGTGTCGTACTTAGCAACTACCCATTCAGACAGTTGACCAGGTGAGTTGAAAACCCTCTGGTTATTTAACATAGCCATGGAAAATTGCCCATTTATAGCTGATTTTCCCATTAAAACCTCCATTTATAAGGGATTTTCCATGGCTATGTTAAATAACCAGGTGAGTTGAAAACGGTTTCCCTACTATGGCTTATCAGACTCCCAACGACTTGGCTGCTCCCGGCCATGGCTCACCCACTGGGAGCCCCTTGCGAGGTACCCACGATGACGCATTCCCCAGCCTCAGTCGTGCTCCCAACGAGTGGATCCTCAAGTCACCATGGTTGTTTCAATAGTAAAATGATCATAAATGATTTAAATATGGTCTAATGACTTGCATGATTTGCCCCCAAGACTTAGGAAACCTCCATCTCCATACATAGCAACGTCCAAAAAAAAGATGGAAGTTGAAAAAAAAACGTAAATTGAACCTGCTCTATCTGTCTGGGAGGAGTTCTACAATAGCGGAGATGGTAATGGCTGTCACATTTGAGAATTAACACAGCGGAGTCACCAGCTTCAACCATCTTTGGCTGACGTTTGAAGCCTCCAAAATGATCAAAATGGGACATGTTCCAACCTCTGACTGACTTTACCCTCTGGTAATTTAACGTAACTATGGAAAATCACCATGTTTAATGGGTAAATCCACTATAAATGGCAATTTTCAATAGCTATGTTAGTTTACCAGAGGGTATTTTGTGATGATTTCATGGATTTCAAACAATCATCCAGTGAACGAACAATCTAAGATGTACAACTTAAAAATCCATGGGCGTTCCGAACGGCGCTCCCTTCAAAATGACCTACAAATGCTGAAAATGTCATGGATTTTCCCATATCTCTGGATAACAAAAACTTCTAACCTGGAATAAGTAGCGACTTTTTCGGAGAGTTACCATCCACTGACCCGTCAGTTTTTCCGAAAAAGTTTTTGTTGGGGTGTCCCACCATGATCTGCGGCTTGAACTCGCCCGTGACCTCTGGTGATCCCATGCTGTTGGCAACATTCAGTCATCGTTGATCAATTGTTCACAGGTAAATCATCTACTGGTTGGTGGTTTTAACCATAGGAAAATGGTGATTAGTAATGGTTAATAGTGGTTAATAGTGGTTAATGATGGTTAATCATTGGTTAATTATGGTTGGTTGGTGGTTGAACCACCTACCCCTCTGAAAAATGATGGAGTGAAAGTCAGTTGGGATGATGACATTCCCAATATGATGGAAAAATAAAAAATGTTCCAAACCACCAACCAGTCTACCATCTATAAAAAGATATAAATAGGTCATTTGCCATAGCTATATGATGCTATATGAGCAAAAAATGGACGGTATCTTAAAACAGTCTAAATTAGATACACCCCCCAGAAACACTGCATTGGAATTGTTTCATGTTGGACCTATTCATTGGACCTATTCATTTTTGGGTCCCCTATTGATATCCATTGATGATATCTTATATTAAGCGGGATGGGGGCAATGTATAATCCCTAGGGCCATGGATCAATAACATCCCTCAACATCCCCGAACAAACTGGTTGGGTTTCCCAAGCAACTTGACGAGATGGCACGAATTCGGGAGGTACTTAGGTACTTCATCATTTCAAGAACCAACTCACATCAATGAACACTGTCTCGGGATAGGTTTCGATGTTTACTCAGGGTTGACAGAAAAACCAGCAAATCCAGATCTGGCACAGCTTGTCTCCTCAGATGGCTTGAAAAAACGTTGAGGCTCCTTGGGAATTTGTGCAACCTGCCAATCTCAGTGCGAATCGAACTCTTAGATCCCAGTGCTTTCCTGGCTAGCCACATTTGATTACCATTCTATAATCGGCACTGACTACCGAGTTTCACCATTCATCACCATCATTGACCCTTTATGGTCATTTAGAACCATTTAGTAGCAACTCACCTTTATGAACCTTTCTTAACCGTCTTAACCCTTTAGAATTTAGAACCAAGGTTGACCCAGCAACCTGGACTCTTAGCACAGCTATCCTCCAATGATATCTCAAGGCCTCCTCGACTTCTTCCTGCCAGGGCAAGCTGCGGCCACGGGCCGGCTAAGAGGAGCAGTGAACTTGGAGCAGCAACCCGCAATCGAAGGTCTTGAATGGTTCATAATGGTGATTATTGGTGATTCTTAAGCCATTTAATTTTGTAGAATTCATAGTGTTCATTAGAATTCACCATGTCCAAACCAATCCTTGGGATTTAAACGGATTTAAAACCGATTTTACCTATGTCTTGTTGTGTCCATATCTTTATTCACAGCCACGCAATCCAAGCTGAAACATCTGAATCTGGCGTGCATGCTGAAAGTTAGAGGATGTTAGAGGTATATCCATTGGTAAATTGCTGCAGTTGGACCGTTGGACCACTCAAACTGCTTTTTCGTTTCCAAATTCCACGAATCAGGTTCGATCAAGGTGTCCGATCGATATTCCATGCACTATGTATCTGCACCTCCCTCGAACCATGAACCTCACCTTAGGTCCTTAGGTGCTTCTTCAAGCTGGTTTTCAGTCCAGCATGAAGCTGCTTCTCCATCCAAATGGCTAAAGAGTTGCCCTTTCACCAGTCATGTGCCGGTCAGTTTACACAGATGTTATTTGTACACGCCCCATATCCCCATTCTTACTGGATAATTACTGAGGTGGCTAAAATCGATCATTCAAATGCTGCCAGATACCCTTTTGCATCTGCATTTTCAATGGGCATCTGTCAATCCACCAGGTCCACCAGATCGATATCTACACTATCCTCTGGTAAACATACAAAAAACGATGAAAAATCACCATTTTTTGATGGGAAAATCACAACTTTTAATGGGAAAATCATGTCTATGGCCATTTTCAATAGTTTTTTGTATGTTTACCAGAGGGTATATCCCATTAAATCCCATTAAACCACCATTTTCCTATGGTTCTCCTATGGTTTTTCCATAGCACCTCTAGGACATGTTCTGACCGCCTAGCCGCTACCGAACGCTACCGGCGAGCCTGCGGCGCCAGCAAGCGGACGATGGGTTTCAAGCACTTGCTGCTGACAGCGGCGGAGGTCACGTACCTGGCTGCTGACAGCGGCCATGGTATGCCATGGTACCATGGAAAGCCATAGGAAAACCATAGGAAAATGGAGGTTTACCCTCTGGTAAACTAACATAGCGAACTGGAAAATGGCCCAGTCGAAATAGTTGATGTAGCCATTCAAAATTGTGATGTTCCATAGCAAACTGTTAGTTTACCAGAGGGTAACTGTTCCTTATGGTCCAAAAAAGATCCATGAACTCACAAAAACCAAAAGATCCAAAGTGGATTCCCCAAGTGGATTGACCGGCAAACGACTGAGCCAGGATTCAGAAGGGTAAAGTCAATCATGGCTGCCATGGCTTTTGGTTTTTCCAAGCTCAGCAATCCATACTAAGATCATGGCGATCATGGTGTATGAATCCTGCTCCCACCAACAGCCATAAACGGGGAGAATGCCACACATCATGAGACACACGACATTGCGGTGATTGTTTCGCAACATCAGGGAGCTGGAAACACGTATTCTCTGGTAATCAAACATGGCAATGGAACGTGGCCTGTTCAGTTAGATGAGACACTCTCTTTTTTGTTCACTGTCACTGGTTGGTGGCTCAGATATGCCCGAGGAACAATGCATCAGTCAAGTCTAGATTCCAGATCATGTCAAATCGGTGATGAACAAAGGACACCTTTTTTGACCGCCGACCAATTGGCCTATATCAATAAACCCTCCCCAAAAGAAAGTAGATCCCTGGACGTCGGACCATTGGATGTTGAGATCTATAATCAATAGGACCCGACCATTGGACCATTGCGTGCTTCCAATCCCTTCCGCCCCAAACATCTCCTGATCAAGCTCGGGGCCAAGGTGGCATATGCCCTACACCTACCATGTCTGCAAATTGGAAAGATATAAGGCTATAAGGCTCTCGGTTTCATATTGGTTTCATTTACCCTTTGCATCCAATGTATTTCTGCTTGTGAACATGGTGATCACCCCTCTTTTTCAACCAGCTGAAAATCTATGGAGCGGTTGTGCCCTCTGGTAACATGCCCTCTGGTAACACGTGAAACATGCGTGTTTTCAAGAGCAGGACGGCAGGACGTGCATATTTTGCACCTTTTGGGTGCAGATCAAAATAATCTAACCTCCACATTTATCAACCACCAAAATTGGACGGTCTGCGAATACTCAAGAATACTGAACTACCTGGTGGTTACACCAGGCTCAAACAATATGAAGCAGTTAGGATAATCTTCCCGTTTCCATGCTCGAAAACAATGGTTGAGACCATCAACCAGTCAACCATAGATTGTCCCCATGATATTCCCAGGGTTGCACCACAGGAACCACCGGCGCACTCGTCGTCACCGCCTCGGCCGGACAAAAAATTGCATAAGCGATGCGAACCCCGACGTGCCCAACAAGCCTCTGGGTAAACTAATAGTTTGCCATGGAATTTCACTATCAGAAATGGCTTAGAGGCTTAGCCAACAATTGGTTTTAAGCTGACAAAGATTGCTTTGCTTGCCCTCAGGGGTCATCAAACATGGCATCCTGGAAACTCCACCATTGATAGGTGAGTTTGCCAGCCATAAACATCTATTTGTAGGGAAACTCCCATTGCTATGTTTGAGTACCCGAGGGAAACAGTTGGGAACTGGAAATTCACCATGTACAATTGGTAAATCAATTATTTCGATGGGCCATGGTTTCAGTAAGAAACTGTTAAAGTACTAAAGCCAAGCAGAGCTTGCCCAAACAAGAGATGGTTAAGGGGGGGCAGTTCAACATGGGTTCACCCCTTGGAAGGGGTATCCCAGAATAACAATGCACCCGTAGCCGTATATATCTATATATACACCATACATAATATAATATATTATATAATATAATATAATATAATATATTATATGATATAATATGATAAAATATATATATATATTATGGATACGATAATATATCATATTACCCCACAAAATGTCCCACAATGTCCCATCATTTCATATCTGCACCTTACATAGAAAAAAAGGCTGCTGTAGCCAGGATTTCTCCAAGCTACGTAGCCAGGTTGTAGTGATCCCCCATGAGGG
The DNA here is from genome assembly GCA_947184155.2 of Cladocopium goreaui. Classification (NCBI taxonomy): domain Eukaryota; class Dinophyceae; order Suessiales; family Symbiodiniaceae; genus Cladocopium; species Cladocopium goreaui. Next base: position 437,102 of record CAMXCT020004546.1, on the reverse strand, counting down.
CAAGGCTTCCCTTTCCTGAGCTCATGCCATTGCTGGATCATGGCTGCCAGGGATCTCAGAGTTTTACCCTCAAAACATCAGAAATCCATGTGGAACTGAAAATTCACGAAAGTGTTGTTTCCGCTAGAGAGTGCATGGTCCGAACGGTTTCTTGTTTAAAATTCCATCTCAGAAAACTCAGGGTGTAGGAGACACCACTGCAATTGTATCAGGATCAGGATCATCAAGCAACGTGCAGGTGTGCTTTCATGCCATCCGCAAAAGATGGCGTCTGGAAGTTTGCCCTCAGATCCAAACATTTTAAACAACTGGCCAGCACCCGGAAAAAATGCATATGCTGGAGAGAAAATCATAGAAAATCACTTCACCTCGTCGATTTCAGATCACCGATGGCATCACCTTTTGGCACCGCAGAATTCCACAAATATCATCCCCCATCTGCATCCCTTTCAGATCACCCAATTCATGGCTAATGTGCTTATCGTACCGACTTTGTTGGGCCATCTGTATCATCTTTTGGAACCGGTGCCCCGAAGCGGTGCAAGCTAAGGAACCCCTGGATCCCGGTGTCTCGCCTGTCGGGTGAAGCTGTGGACTTCCGGGATGCCGAGATGGTGCACTTGGGGTTAACTCATGGGTATTTTATGTATTTTGCATGTGAATAAATCCCAAAAGTTACAATACAACGGTTGGTGGTTTCAACTCATATATGGAAAAATAAAAAGTGCTCCAAACCACCAACCAGAATATATCGGATATGTATATATATATATATATGGGTGTATACCATAATATGTGATATTTGATATATCCCCTACAACTATCGTGATAGATATAACCACAGAGTTCACTGGAACTGCACACCCAAAGTGGACCCCGTCACACGGGGATGAAACAACCAACAATGTTTGGGATGATTCCGATGATTCCGATGATTCCTACCATCATCTAAAGTGCTGGGTTTGTGAGATCGCAAGGTGATATAGATATATGATGATATATGTATATCATTGTATATCATATTATATGTATAATCGTATACAGACTATCATATATGATGTGGAGGAATTTGACAAAATAAAGCCACTCTCAAAGGATCGTGTTGTATCCCCTCTGCCGAGCTGGCATTTTCAATGCTGGAATGAGTCGTGGTTCCGATGGCTGGAATTGACGGATGATGCCCATCCCCCAACTCTGCTTACCTATTTTATATATATATAGGAGAATTCGTTCCAACAATCTCCGAAGCAAATTTGGTGAGCTACATACCATAGGATCTATGAACTCCTCAGTTGGCCCGTATGTCTTGTAAGCTGCTTGCCGGGTTCCACAGTTTTATCCCCAGCACTGAGCAGGTCGACCCAGTCCAAGTCATTGCGTCAGTTCAGGAAAACATCACTACCGACCAATAGGCAAAATAAACAAATGAGAAAAAATGACATGCATACAGTAGCATACATGATTCCATGGACAAACAAACAAACAAACAAACAAACAAACACATGAACATTATATAGTGCAATATAGTCTGTTGAACTTATGAAACATGACACGGTTGCGGTTGCTAGCTACTACTACGAAGCCGCCAAAGGATTAACATTTAAGCATCGAAACCAGCCACCAAAGCTGCGGATTTCCCGGGCCTTGACATGTTTTGTGGGACCCAAAGGAGAATCCAGCTTGAGGTCGCATTCCTCAGCACGCAGGCCGAGAGAGCCAAAGAAAAATGCTGGGAGTTTCACCAACAAAAACTGGTTGGTGGTTGACCTACCCCTCTGAAAAATATTATATAGTCCAGTTGGGATCATTATTGCCAATATATGGGAAAACAAACAATGTTCCAAACCACTAACCAGATGATGCTTAACCAGGCAAAAAATTGCGGATGTGACCAACATCATTTGGGATTTATATAGATTTATGGGGGGGAAAGCCTGAATGGTACCCTGGCCAGATGACCTACAGGGTTACAGGGTGAGGCCCCAAAGTTATGTTTGTTGGTAGTGAAATTGGCCTCACCGTAACAAATCAAAGATTGACCCGGTCAACAAATGAAATTGCGTTTTTTTTACCCTCTCATAATCGACGTGGGCTGGGTCTATATGTATGCCTTTCGATAGCTCAACTCGGTAGCTGCCCAGTAGCTCAAACTACAGCTACTTCTAGAGGCAAACACATGTTCCAAAATCCACTTTGGGGGTTTTGCCTGGCTTTGCAGTGGTATTCATGATACTTATACGTTCCCGAAGCTGGTTTAATGTTAATGTGGAGTGACTGGCGTTATGCTGCTTCCCTACAAGTACCAACCAGAAATATGCACATGGAATCGCCACATGGCAATTTCCAATGGTAACATCATCTTGCAACGATTTTAACATCCCGACACAAACTTCTAACTTCTATGAGTCACTTGCAATATCCTGCAATCATCATCCCATGTACAGGCATGCTATAAAATATATAGTGCCTATTAACTTTCAGCTTCTTTTGGTGGGATTTTCCATGGGAAATCTCGACTTTTTTGAGAAATCCCGATGATCCCGATCAACGGGAAATCCGAGCATTCAATCGGACAATCTGGGTCCGGGCACCGAAAGCAAGCCGCCGTGTTGATGAAGAACGAGAACCTTAAAAGTTGTTGAAGTTTTTCTGCACAGATACCCTCCACCGACATGGCTATGGTAGGCTGATAGCCCATGTAGTTTGATGATTTACCCATTAAGAACTGGTTGGTGGTTGACCTACCCCTCTGAAAAATATGAAAGTCCAGTTGGGATCATTATTCCCAATATATGGAAAAATGATCCAAGTGTTCCAAACCACCAACCAGAGAATGATGATTTTCCATGGCCAACGGTTACATTACCAGAGATTAAGCGAGGAAAGCCACCGATTTCAGCTCTGTACTCTCGGAAAATGTCATCTCCGGGATCAAACTCAGAGTGACCCCCTTTTTTTATTCATCTATTTGTCAATGTCTTGCAAGTCCAAGCATCTTTGACAAATACAAAAAGGGGGGGCTCAAGTTCGAAGTTGCCCCTGGTGAGCCTACCTATCAATCAACTCATAAATCAACTAACCATGACTAACCTATCCACATGACACAATCTGCTAGGCTGCAAAAGCTCAATCTTGGTTCCCCACGCAAAAAGATTTAAACCCACGATATACCGGTTGATTCAGCATCCCTTTCTTTCAAATCCCCATCCCATCGTCACAACTGCTTGATGCCCAATGAAGGATAGTAATTTTAGGTATTCCATTCTTAAATGCGCATCATCGGTAGATTAAACCCAATGTCGGTCGTCCATCATCATCATCCAAGCGGCTCTACAGTGCTTCGAGTGATTCTGGCCACCCACGCAAGCAACACTCACGTCCTGTTCGCTGTCCCCAATGGAGAAAACGGGTGTTCCGCACCAGTTTTTTTGTTTGGATGTTTAGCGCATCCCAAGAAACCGAGGCTTGCCGCACTGCTGAATGTGATTCAACAATATGCATGAATATGTATATATTATATACAAATATATATATATATATATATATGTAGGTATATGTATATGCATACACCACATACAAATTAGACATGGGGGGTGGGATTGATATATAAGTGTATATATATATTGTATAGATGCATATATTTATTTATTTAATCTTATTTATTTAGCTGTACTAAATTACTACACTACTAGCCGTTCATGACATTTAGTTTTACATCTATACATGTAATATATATTCATATGTATATATATATATATATACATTGAGCATGGGGAATGTGGGATATCTATGATCTATGAATGCTTCCCAGGCCATGGCGTTGCCATGTTGTCCATGCGTTCCCATATGTTCCCATCACCATCATCATCATGGGAAATCATGATCTGATTGGATTGGTTTAAGGGAAATCTTACAGGAAAACATTTCCGGAGTTTTTTGAACAAATATAGAGGTTTCCGGTAGAGTTTCCCCTCCAAAACGATGATGATGATGATGATGATGACGATCATCATCATCATTATCATTATCATCGTAGTCTTCAATATGTACTGTATTATTCCTCCTGGCCAAACTAGGAGTAGCTCTCTCTCTCTCTCTCTCTCCATCGCCTTCAGATATTGAAATCCTTGGATTTCCTGGGAAATATAGCTACATTTGTGGTGGCTTTCCGTATATGTGTTCGTTTACTGGAGACTATGTCATTAATATCCAATGACAACGGCATTAATCATGAAGTTCAATAATTAAGGGGTTGTCATTCACCACCATCAACCCCTGGTGAGGGCTTGTGAAACCTTCATTGCTAGGAAGGGTGTCGTTTGGGTGGGCATCCTTCGGTTTCCCTTGGTATGCCGTTAGGGGAGCACACACACATATAATATAATCATAGATATATATATATATACATATCCCCAGTTGTGAATCATCACCAGGCTATCCCCATGTTTGTTCCATCATATGCCCCTTGTATCCCATTATACCAATGGGAATTTCCGGATCCTAAAATGGAGGTACCGTACCATATAAGACCATATTTTGGGGGGATATCCCCTTACATAGCCCTTATATAGGCCTTATATATGCTAGGTACCTCCAATTTAGGATCCTGAAATTCCATGAAATTCCCATTGATTATATATTCCCCATTGACAAACGAGCTCATCTTCACGCAGGGTTCCCTTGGATCGGCATCACAACTCCTGCAGTCCATGCCCTTCGATGGCAGCACAATGCCTCATGGCTGGCGTGGGAATATCGTGGGGGAATGTTATCAAAATATAACGGGATACAATGGGGATATAATAGCGAAATTGTAATATATGGGAACGTAAATAAATACATAAATAAATATATATATATACTATATACCATTTTTATATACATTAAATAAGGGAATGAGTAACATTAAATAACCAACAATATAATCTGGTATATGGGTCATATCACCATTGCTGGTAATCCTTGTGATACCATCACTGATGTGCAAAAACCGATGCTTACCGTATAGAAAACCCCCTAGCAATGGTGAGATCATCCAACTTTTGCCAACACAAGTTGATGGTGATGTGAATGGCTTAATGAACTGGTTAATTACTAATCTGACACTACAATTGTTAATTACTAATGGGTTAATGATGGTTAATTACTAATGGATAAATGAAAATTATGGTTAATTATGGTTAATTATGGTTATATAATTATGGTTAATTATGGTTAATTACCAGCGTTTGCAAATGTCACTACATCGTTCGATGTTTTTCCGGGGATGGCCACAAGTCCCATCCAAACAGTTCTGGAAGCCTCGATGGTGACTGCGTGGTATAGGAGGGAGTATAGGTGGGCATACGTCGTGGGAGTTGGGACAAATATGGAGGTTTTCATGGGAAAACCATGGGAAAACCATAGGAAAACCATAGGAAACCCATAGGAAAATGGAGATTTACCCTCTGGTAAACGTTAACATAACTATAGAAAATCATCATGTTCAATGGGTAAATCCACTATTTCTATGGTCATTTTCAATAGCTATGTTAGTCATAACCAGAGGGTATACTCTGCTGCTCGCGGCGTTTTTTCACCCAAACGAACCGTGCTTTTTGCCAAACGCATCCAGCCACTGCCCGGCGGCCAAGGCTTGCAGGGCGGATCAGAGGAGGAGATCTTTCGTTGACCATCCGATGGCAAATGAATATTCACTTGCAGCAAGCGACAGACCAGTTCATCCCACTAAATTCTCATTTCACTCAACCAGGGGGTCATTCACCCGAATAACAAAGGATTTATGGTAGACCCTGATTCGGGATGAAAATTTCCCCCCAAACGGTTGGCTGCTTGGCTATTGGAGATGCTTTATCATTGCATTACCCTCTGGTTATGACTAACAGTTTGCCATGGAAAATCACCATTTTAATAGCTAAACCATCTGTAAATGGATCATTTTCCATGGCTATGTTAGTCATAACCAGAGGGTAACCAAATTGATCCTTGTTGCTATTGGTTTATGGATTCCTCAGGGGCGCCATGGCGCCCGAATCGGGGCCGCTCCGCATCGCTCCGCTCAGAAGTCGTCCTCGGCATCCGCAAAGGACAGGGCGGTCTTGCGCAGGTTGCGAGGCCGCGCTTCCTGCAGGGAGCGGCTGGGTTTAAGTGAAACATGGGGTACAGTAACATCACCATAGAAAAGTGAAATCTTACTTAAATACTGGTGAATTACTTGTCTATCTTTTTGGGGCGGGGTTACTATACTGAATCCCGTTCAACTTGCATATTAAACACCATTATGTATCATATTAATCATGAATACGAACAGACTAAAATGATCTGAAATGATTCTGTGGTGGGAAAATTCAACATATGATGAGTGAACCCAATAGAACCCAATTGGTCCGCACATTTGCATGTAGTAATTGCATCCAACTAATCCAACACCATATTTTGTAAATTGGACACTTCCTAATTCATTGGAATGGCTCAAGGGACAAAGGAACCCTCCACCCTTTTCTCCTACACCAACCCATTCACTGGCCGAATTGCAATCACTCTAATACTAAGCTGAAAATACTGTAACTGAAATAAGACCATGTGAAGATGATTCCCCGCAAACTAAGCATCATTCCAGTGATGTCACTGTGATGTCATGAAAAAAATCATCCAGGTAATGTCTCTCTCTCCTCAATATATCCCCATCATATAATCCTCATTAACCAAAGGAATATCAATATCCCCTTCGGTATTATCCACTACTATCCCATGACTATCCCATTCATATCACTGCATATCCCATTATATAATTACATATCATTCCTATTAATGTGGTAAGCCCAATACTCAACAATTCCCAAAATCACCATAAATGGGCGGTATAAACCATCCCCAAATGGTAGGTTTATTATTGGGTTGCCCACAATAAACATTAAATTAAATAACCACGGTCCTCCTTCGCTTCCTTTTCATCGCCTTGAAACTTTCGCTTCGACAGCAGCCGCTGCACCGCAGCTTTGGCAAAGTCGTCTTGCGGCGCTGCCAATCTCAGTCTCAGGTGATGCTAGCAGGTAGTGGATGAACTAACCTAGCTGACCCTAGTTGACCCTAGTGAAATGGTAGTTGCCCCAGTTAATTTAATAACATTGGTGTATAATTGGAAATAAGTTCGATTAGGATACATAATAAGTGGCTGTATCATGTATCTGGTAATGTTTCATTGGATTGGCGCACTGGAAAGGCGACAGAAAACACGTCGTTTTTGCATGCGTTTACACTGAGTATTATTGGTGTTCTGCCAATTATCTTTTCATCCCATCGTGGAAGATATTCAAACTCTGCTGTGAGGATGTTGCTCTCTTATTGAAGTATCTTCAAGTGACTTCTGAAGTTGGCTCTATGATCTTGTTTGACCAGTCAAATCTGATCATGCTGTTTGATCTGAATCTGAACAAAAAAAAACAATTCGAGGATGCCCAATTTTGGCCTAGCATGCAGCATCATATATCTTTGAATGAAAAGCAGGATGGAACCCACCAAGAACGGCTCATTTATACCGTGGAATTCTCATGAGAATATGTCTCATGTGTTGAACATATTGGGAATACTTACTTGAAATACATGTTTGAAAGGCATCCATACGATGCATTGCTTGTCGGTCGTGTCGAACTACCAATTTTGGCTGCCACATTGTTTTCAAGTTTGGCAAGCATGCGAATCGGCCGCAACGGACCATGCCATGGGCACAGGCCATAATTACATTCCATGCATGGCACATAAACATACCATGTGTATATACAGTATGTATTATATGTGTATGTGTATATATATATATATGTATGTATGTATGTGTGTGTGCGTGTAGGCATGCGTGTCTGTGTGTATGTGCCATGTATGTATTAATATATATATATATATGTAGACCGATAGAGTTGTTTGCGTTGGATAATTTCGGAAATGCATGCAGGTAAAATGAATCAATAAATTGAACACACACATATATATATATATACATATATATATATATACATATATATATATATACACACGAATATATCTATATGCACATTAATATTTAATAATATGTATATATATATAACTATACACATCTACAAAACCAACAGGGCCTACACCAATCTACACCAATCGAACAATTCGTCCATTTTGGGATAGTTACCGAAATCCGAACCATCAGTGATGTCGCAGTGAGGTACTTTATAATCCATCAAGATCGGTGCATATACACGAAAACGGCCCATACGCATTGACAATTTACTATGAAAAATCGCGGTTTTCTTTTGCAAACTGCTAAAAATCCCAAAGCCCAGTACCCTCTGGTAAACCAACGTAGGAACTGGAAAATCACCATGTTTCATAGGTTAAATCAATAAATCAAAGCTTCAATAGCTGTGTAACAAATCACAGGAGGGTATATGTGATACCACATCCAAGGCGCTTGTTGTCTGTAAGCTCTTCAGTTCCTGGTCGTGCACTCGACTCGGCACCGTCCACATGAAGGCTCGGTCTGGAGATTTGCTTTGGAACTTGGGTGAGGCCCAAGAAAAAGCTGTTTTAGCGGTGGTGAGACCTCCAATTTTGGGGAGCAATAAGAGACAATAAAATTTAGCCATTTAGACTTGATCCATCTTGATCTAAAGCCTATAAGACCTTGAATATGCATGGGGTAAAGTCCCTGTTTGCAGGCATGCGAAACGTACCTGTTAAAGGGAGTCTTTTGGGTAGTCTATGTTTTGCTTGTTTTTTTGGGACTTTTCGTGACAAAACAAAATTGTTTTGATGCTCTTTATTGGATTTTATTGGCCAATCTTAGATACCCTTCAAAAAGTTCTTGTAGCTCATGAGTTTGCAAATACGAAAGTCTCCATCCGATTGGTTCAGGAACAGCCTATGTTTCTGATGGTAAATCCTCAGATGGTGAAATCCCAAATGTCAACCCCGGATCAATAACTCCCAACTGATCCCCAGGGGGGTTTCATCAACAGTCCCAAGGGTTTATTGAGTTTATTGGATGATACTCCGCTATATTCCCATATGTTATACCCATACAATTTTCCCGCGGATCAATCTCCATGTCTGTTGGCTTTTCATCCCATGAAAAAAGAACCCAGGATTTTCCAGCCACTTTTCCCATGACTTTCCTACGATTTCTTCAATTTTCCCATGAGTTTCCTAGGTTTTTCCTTGGATTTCCTTGGTTTTTCTAGTTTTTCCAAGGTTTTCCTAGGATTTCCTACAATTTTCTGAGTTTTTCCTTGGATTTCCTAGGTTTTTCCTATGAAACCACCATGAAACCACCATGAAACCACCATGAAACCAGTATGAAACCAGCCACTTTGCGCCTCCACCTGGCGTTCCGCACCATGCGCTCGTGCCGCGCGCGGATGGCCTCAGCCGTGGGCTCTACGTCCTGGTGGCACGGGAAGAGCAGCTGTTAACCTTTAAAAATGCAGGTTTAATATGGTTTAATGAGGTTTTAATGAAGAAAAAACCTATAAATGGAGGTTCTAATAAAGGATTTATGAGGTTTTAATATCGATATATCATAAAATGCAGATTTTGTATCGTTTTTATGACAGTTTTAGTAGAAAAACTGAGGTTTCTGACGAGGTTTTGAATCGAACACTTAATATAAATAGAGATGTTCGAGGAAAATCAGCTGTAAATGGAGGGTTTGATAGGAAAATCCTCTATAAATGGAGGCGTTAATAATGGGAACATTGAGGAAACGTGGAGGTTCTTCTGGTAGAATCAACTATGAATATAAATGGAGGGTTTTGTAAGAAAATCAAGAATAATTGATGTTTTGAAACAAAAATTTGGTATAAATTAGATGGATCATTTTTACTTGTTTTATTACCAAATATCATGATCTGCCAACACATGTCAAAAGAAAACATGGATGCACATAATAACGTTCTAACAATTGTAACAAAAAAATCAGTATCCATATCAATGATATGAAAATATGCCACAAAAAAAAGGATACACTATCAACATCCATGTAAAATAATTATGTAAATGCACATGATTAAATGTGTTCATAAAATCATTTAAAGCTCTGTCAGATTGCATTCACATTACAATGTCCACATAGATGTTCAATTATCATGAAAATGGTTATTCTGGCCATGTAGACTGGGCGTTTAATTGCCCGAAAAAATGATCTTTACCATAAACATGTTTGTTTTTACATGTTTTTACCAGGGAAAAAATATGGAGATGTCCAGGGATACGGTTAATCAACGTGATTCCACCAACGACAATGGACATATATGCCAACAACACTTGGAATTTTAGCCACGAAAGTTGGGCCTTTTCACCAACGAGGACTTGATCATGACGATTCCCAAGGAAGAAAAACCACACAGTAGCCATGGGCCATGGGGATGCCATATGACACACAACATCAATCCGAATCAAAAAACAAAATCTGACTGACTAACGTGATGGGGTTCCCAGCCCCCACGCCAAAAAAAAAAAAATGTGATTTCGTCTGCCACTCGGCCTGAGCTCCAAATGTAAACGCCAGTTCTTCGCCTATGACCTATATACCAAGAGTATCAATCTCAATGTAGTAAACTCAAAAATCTGCCTTCAAGACCCCACTTCTTCAGGCATAAAATCAAATGAACATAGCGAACATCAGCTATGGACTTAAATGTTCCAGTGTCTTCTAGCAGTGCGGTAACCGCATACCTTGCACCATTGGCAAGGTGGTGGCCCCCAGTTATGGTTGGTACTTAAACCAATTGACTACTTAGATATATTGACCATAAATCCATAAACCCTAGTTGCGGAAAGTTATAAATCTACTTGAAGATTCCGAACTGGGGCACCACCAAAAACCAAACACCATAGCGTCGCATAGAACTGCTTATATACATCATATTATATACATATATATATATGTATATATATATATAGTCCCGTGATATTCCCATTAATATCCCGAATATCCCCATTATGGTATATAGGCCTTGGAGCACCGACTTGTACCACCAAACCCCACCCCGGCGGCCCCTCCTCAGCCCTGGGTTCCGCTAGCCGCGCCCGCGCAGCAGCGAAGAAGGAAGCACCGAGTTGAGAGAAGGCGGCGACGCTGGAATCGTCCAAGATCTGCTTGCGCATCCTGACCGTTGTCAGAATGGGTTCCAAATACCATGGTTAATAAGTCGAAATGGTGGTGAAATGTGAAAACCAGCCATGAACACTTTTTCGAGAAAAACATGGGATACCCTCCTCCTCAGTTTGCGACCTGGAAGAGCTGTTAAGACACCACAGGATAGTTTGATCAATATCATTGTATTATCTATGCATTATATTTAAGTCAACAAATGTCCAGGAGCCATCCGAGGGGATTTTTAATGCTTGTTTCTCAGAATGGCTGGACAATCACCAAAAGGGAAACCCCGATGGTAGTGGACAAAAGGATCTTCAAAAAGAGGGAAGCAATGCTTAGCTATATTCATGATCGTTCTTTTTTCATATGATTTCCCAATCACTAGATGATCATGTGCTTTTTTTCATCCGTTGAAACAAGATAACGGTCGGGAAACTCAATTCGTAGCTCCTTAGCTCCCCATTTAAAAAGACTATCGGACTATGGATACCCACAATATGCGTTTGTTGTGGTATCTTTCTGTTACTATTTGAGCTGCAAGAATATGATGGATCTGTCTTTTCCGTGGCTTTCAAGAAACAACGAACGTGGTTTGATGGACAAACTGCTTTTGAATGAGTATCGAAAGGGTTTTTGAATGGAATTAGAAGATTCGGATAGCCTGAATGTCTTGCTGGTTAGTAAGCATCCTATAAGGAAACAAACACACGCTGTCAAACAATTAAAGACATTAAAGCACTAACATACACATCCGAGCTTGACCCAGTTTTGATGGTTGCTTCCATGTTATTTCACCTGCAAAACGATGTGTGTGTGTGTGCCTCATTCTGATTTGGACATGTTTGAATGTTAAATGACTTTACAATGGGGGTTTATGATTTCACCTGTGCAAGTTTAATTGATTTTAATTGGACATGAGCCGGGATCCTTACCACTAAACAGGGGGGAACATAGGGATGATGAAACCCACAACATGCAAGAATTTCTTGCAAAATCTTACCCCCCCCCCAAAAAAAAATGATATGATGGGCCAGGATGTCCCAAATCACCAAGCCATTATACAATCTACAACATTCATCTATAGCAACTCCGCGAAAACATTACCGTAGAATTATCCTCACCGGCATCATTGGAGTTCACCCAATATTCTACATTTCTACATTATCTTAACTTAGCAATCTTGCTACTCTTGCCATTGCAATTGGATCCAATTCGCAGTTATCCTCTGGTAAACTAACATAGCTATGGAAAATCAATGAAAATCACCATGTTTAATGGGAAAATCCACCATAAATGGTGATTTTCAATAGCTATGTTAAATTACCAGAGGGTATCCCAGCTTCCTCCCAGGGCCAGGGCCCCAGCTGTTTCCAAGTCTCAAGGCTTTCTCCCTCCGCTCGTTGCCCACGTTCGTTGAACCACGTTCGTCGCCATCGCCCACCGACTCCCCGGCAAATTCGTCGTCCGCCATTGGGCCAATGCGCAAGGTGAGTTGAGCTACATAGCTATTGAAAATCACCATTTATAGTGAATTTTCCCATGAAAAATGGTGGATCTTTCCATAGTTATGTAACAAATTACCAGAGGGTACATGTGGACTGACCGTTCCTTAAAAAAAAAAACATGAAAACCCAGCTTGTTTGGATGGGTGTGACCATTGTTGGTGGCAAAAAGAAACTACCCGGGTTCACCCTGGTTCCCCATGGACCCGACTTGAAGATTTTTACCATCCCTAATATCACCATTTCATGGATGGTAACCATCATCCCCAAATGGATCCAAATGGTAGGTCTGGTAGGTCTCTTGTGGGATTTACCACTTTATTTCCAAGGCCTCCCCGACACATTTTGGAATAAGAAGTGTGCTGAATATTTTGGGGGTTGTATACCAAAGAACAAATGCTTAGTTTGGTGCAACTGGAAACCGCGTCTGCCAAAAGCCTGTGGCAACTTCTAGAGTCTTCTGGAGCCTTCTAGAATCTGCAGGCTTGCAGGGTTGCTAGGTCGCTTTGATAGTCCTTGAAGAATCCCAAAAGCTGCAGTCAAAGGAATGGCAAACCCCTGCACCTCTTGGCGGCCTGAAAAATTCCCATCTAGGAACATCAAGGAACGTCTTACCTGGTTGCATGCCACAATCCTGGGCAGTCTTGCAAAAAAAATCGTGAAATTGAAAATTCACCAGAAATCTCCAAGTTGTTTCCCAAATCTCCAAGTTTTTGTCCCAGGAAATATCATCTGAAATAGTGATTTCCCGGACAATTCCAAGATGTTTTTCCCAAGATTTCCGGTACCCCGTGGATCCCACTCTGGCCACATCTGGCCACTCTGGGCTCGTCGCGGCTGTGGGTAAAAGTGCGCCAACAGCTTGGACCTCGCTTGTGAACGACATGTGCCGATCAAAAAAAAAAAACGAAACGACTTGTTATGGTTGCTACCCTCTGGTAAACTAACAAAAAGCTATTGAAAATGGCCATAGAAATAGTGGATTTACCCATTGAAAATGGTGATTTTCAATAGCTATGTTAAATTACCAGAGGGTATGGTGTAAAAAACCAAGTGGGTTGAAAAAATGTACCTGCAACAAATGTGACGAAAAGCATGTGGTGACAACCACCAAGAACTGAGGAACAACTAGGAGCAAGAGCCCATCGTTTCCATAAGGACACCAACTGCACCCTCCTATGCCCTCCTTGTTGGACAGGCTGTGTCTTCCTTTGGGCATCCTACGGTAAACTTAACAAGGAACTCAAAGAGGAACATATTTATCCAGGTTTTTCCGGTGCTAAAACAAACCCCAAATTATCTTTGGAAGCTGGCTGGCAAGAACAAGCACCAACCAACTAGTAGAACTTTTTAATTGTGGATGTGCATCTACTTGGATGATGAAGTGGATGAAGTGGAGGTTGGGATGGAGGGTAAGTGGCTACCCTGATAACCCATGATATATCCCAGTTCAGTGTCAGCTTCCAGGATCATCCAAGGAACATCTTGGGGAGCACCCGGACTTGACGAAATCGAAGCTCCTAAAAAAAAAAATCAGGCACTTCACCAATGAATCTAGCTGCATCTAGCTGCACTATGTTACTATATGAACTCATCACCTAATTAAACAAAGGCCGATGGCTACTTTCCCATAGATCCCACCATGCGTTGAGGTCCGGACCCTTTGGAAGATGCACCTGGACCAACCAGGAAGTCTACCACGGGTCCCCAACTGGGGTTGGAAAATAGCAACCAGGAAGGGGAGAATCCTAATGATAATCTCAAGTAAATGGTCTTCAAAAAAATGGGGATACCTTTCAAACAAGTCACTTCTCTCTCTCTCTCTCTCCTTTGTGTATGCCTATACTGTATATACCACAGTTTTTGCTGGTCAGAGTGCAGTTTCTGGTTGGTGGTTTCAGTTGCCTGCAAAAAATTGTTGGGAATCATCATCCAAAACGAAATGGAAAATGAATGAAAATATGAGCTCACCAGGCAGCTTAAACTTTGGTCTTATCACCATCTAGTCCCAATTTTTGGCTGGCAGAATATCCACATTTTCTGGGTCAACATCCGATTCATCCCGGCGGGAACCTCGAAGCTGCATGTCGTCGCTGTCTGCAACCTTGGCTGAGGAGATAACGTCCAACAAGTGGAGCATGGAGCATTCGGGGGCGGCTATAGGGACCTGATTGGCGTAAAAGGACAGGGAGTTCCAACATAGATACCGGGATCGTAGCCATTCCATATAGGCAAAACCTTCCTGAAAAGTAGTTTGGGACTCAGACTATCATCCTGGGAGAAAACAAAAATAGTTGAAGTTGCCACCCACCTGGATAGAAATTTCGCTCGCATTAAGCCTCTTCAGCTAGGTTATCTAGGTTGTGTTCAGCCAGGTCTGATATTGCTGCAAGTATCCGCATGACTAGAACCAGAATGGCCGTTCTGTCTGCTACACCTTGGGGGCAATCTCCAGGGGGCCCCTGTGGCAACATCATGGAAAATCATGGAAGGTCGTCGCATTTTCCATGGGCTAAATCATCGAACTAAATGGGCAATGGCTACCACAGCTATGTTTATCAAAGGGTAGTGGTTTCAATCACCAAACATCCCTGCGTATGATCACTGCAGATTGGGATGGGCCTGGAAAATGTGAAAAATGTGAACGTGAAACCACCAACCAGTCCGGGTTCCAAATAACAGTGGGGAAATGTGTTTTTTCCAAATGGCTACGGGTCAAAACCAATAGTACCCCTTTTGTTCACATCAAAATAGCTGGGATTGATGGATGTTCATCCCACTAAAAATGGTATTACCCTCTGGTAATTTAACATAGCTATTGAAAACGGCCATTTATAGTGGATTTTCCCATTGAAAATGGTGATTTTCAATAGCTATGTTAAATTACCAGAGGGCAATAGGTATTGATCCATACCCAAATCATTGCACCTGTCCCAGAGTTTTGGACCAACCCAAGTCTATGGGTTGAGGGGTTTGTATACCCCCTTCTCAACCAATCTCCTGCCATTGAAGGGACGGTGTTACAGGAAGCCCCTTCAACTTCAGGCCATTGAAAATTCCATAGAATGTCACACGCCTATAAATCATAATTTCATCCAAAATATCCATGGTATATCCAAATATTCTTGGTTTCAAAAAGCTTAAATATTGGATATCCCATGGTATAAATACTATCCAAATATTATTGGTATATCCCAATTTCTGGGTAAATTAGAATGTTTCAATAACCTGAATAGTTCGGCCATTTAAGGATCATTTCCAGGTTTCGGTCGCGACGTGAGGTCGTGATTTAATTTACCCAGATTATCCATTAACATTCATTATATCCCATAATCTACCCATAATTATCCAGTAATTAGTATTTATATCCATTATTATCCCATAATATCACCATGTTTCGTTATAATTTACCCAGAAATATGCTATTTCTCCATGTTGTTATTGGTTTCATGCCGAACTATCACCAGTTCCATCAGTTCTGCCTCCATATCATCCCCGGACTCCCGACGTCGCTCTGCAATTCGGCGGCCTCAAAGGCTCCCCAGATAGCAACACAGGACCCGGGTGCGATCAGTAGGGCGTACTTGAAAAGTTAATCCCCTCACCCTAAGATTTTCAACACCCCTAAATGAAACCATGGTTTAGTAGGGAATTTCCTCAGAATTAATTTAAAAAAAGAATAGGGGTGTTTAATATTTAAGGTTATGGAATTACTCTTTTCTGGGTTTAGCCATATTAAAATCCAACATCAAAGAAGGACAAAATCCAATGCCTTTCACATGGACCCGGTCATTCCCAGCAGCTGGGAGTCCCAGACGTAGATTCCGAAATCGTCCGCCACCACGATTTTGGCACCTCGCTGACGCGATGAGGAAATGGCGTTAGTCAGCTGCTTAAAAACCCTGTTGATTATGGCGGTGGAAAAACAACTCATAGACATGTTTACATAATTTTACATATCTTCTACTAGGTCCCTACGTTTTAAGTTTTCATATTTCATCATTCTCGGGCCATCTATGTAACAAGTTTGCGTTCTGTAACAATCAGAAATTCCTGACAGGTCGGGGAAGAGACCTCCGAGGCCTGGCGAGGTTTCCGTAACTTTTCGGCATCCTGAGGTTGCGTATTCTTATCATTAAATCCCCTTCTGAAACTACCATTAAACCATATTAAACCACCAATCACCATGAAAGCCACTTGATTCCACTGGGTGAGCTGTCGACAAGGCTCCCAAGCCTAAGGGGTCGCAGCTTAAGGCCCTCGGTTCAAAACCTGCTGTTGGGTTCCCCCGGAAGTCAGCAAGGGGGGAAGCACTGCATAGCATGGGAATGTAATATGGAATTGGATGGAATTGGTCTTAAGTGGGATACACTGACCATTCAATGGCTGTAGTGTAGACATGTGTGGAATACTTAGGATATCATGTTGTCATCAATCAATTTCATTGGAATATGGTGCCATGTTCAATGGATTAGTGATCTGCAACTAGGGAATTCTCACGCTTGAAACCATGTTTTTTGCCCCTAAATATAGGGGGTTCCGGTCAAACCTTCCCTTCATCCAGTGTGTGTCGTTCTATTTCGGCGACCCTGCGACCCTCCATGTCACAGTGGCTGATTTGATAAGTTTGGCGGGTGGGCAAAAATGTTGACTTCATTTGACTTCCATGTTCGGTCAGTCAGACCCATTTGGATAATCTACTATTTCAATATATTTCAATCATCATGACACTCTGCAACAAAGTATGCGGCTTCGAGGTACATAGACATCTATAGACGTTCATGCCTTGGCGCGAACATTGACAAAGTTGATGATAAGAAAATGTGACCAGCAAATCATCGCAATACCCACCAATCCCACAGATCCGAGCTTGGAACACTTGGAACACTTGGAACACTTGGAACACTTGGAACACTTGGAACACTTGGAACATGGTTTCTAAAAAGCCACGGGAGTAATAGGGGTGGATAGTATCCGAAAATGACTTACAGATATATGGAAGTTTCCTGAAATGGGGGTACCGCGAAATCATCCATTTATATATAGATGGTTTTCCCATGTTTTTTCCATATAAACAATCCATTTTAGGGTACCCCCATGTATGGAAAGCCCCACTTTTTGTGAGATAATATCCGAACATGGTGGATCATGTGTATGTATGAATATTTCTGAGCTTAACGTGACTGACCGTGTTCCAAGTGTTCCAAGTGTTCCAAGAATGTTGTTCCAAACCAAATCGGCAGTCCGGTGAGCCCTGTAGCTGGGTCTTGATGCCAGCTGCTGCAGGTTGGAGAAAAAGAACGGGTAGGTGATTCCATTCCAATGATCCAACTATCATCAGTTTTAGTTGGATTATAGTGATAGTTGGATTCATTATCAATTATCGGGTCATGATTAAAATGACAATATCCTAGGACCCATAATAATCATCCTATGATCCAATCATATCATCAGTCATGGTTGGAGAGCCGGATCATCATTGATGATAGTTGGATTTCAATTCGTCTCCAACTAGCATCCAAGTATCCACTTATGCTGTTTTCAACATGGATTTCAGACGCGAAAACCGAAACACCGTTTATTCTGCTGACTATGACTTGCCGCGCAAAAATAACTAATATCTGTGTGTGTGTCGCCAAATTCGACTCATGCAAATTCCAACCCCTTCAAGGTCTATCTACCCTCTGGTAATTTAACATAGATATGAAACAGTATGAACAATCACCACTTTCAATAGGTAAGTAAATCATCTGTAAATGGGCAGAGTATCCAAGAATCCAATCGTTCATATTTCAAAAAGCCGTGAATTGGGGGCACAAACCATTGGCTCACCCCATGATATCCACTTCCCCACCTGAAAAAGTAACTGTTACGGTGGAGGTATTATACGGTATACCATTGGATCACCCCATGATACCAAGTTCCTCCCCCCCAAAAAAAAAACATACATTGGGGGGCAAAAAGAAACCGTTACCCTCTGGTAATGACTGTCTCAGTTCGCTATTGAAGCCATGGCCCATCGTTAAATAGTGGATTTACCCATTGAAAATGGTGGATTTTTCCATAGTTTTTTGTATGTTTACCAGAGGGTATATGGTTGATATATGGTTTATATATGGTTTATATATGGTTTATATGGCATTATGGGGTTTATATATGGTTTATATATGGTTTATATATGGTTTATATATGGTTTATATATGGTTTGTATATGGTTTATATATGGTTTATACAAGCCAATAACTATAACTATGGTATTTAACTATACTGTTCATTGAAGAAATCCTGCACCCCTGGCAGGTAGACCAACCTGAATGGCTTGGCCAATAGGTCTGCACTAGCTGCCCTGCGCAGAACGTCAGACAATGGGGTGTTCCCCAAACGTTGTTAGATAGCTAAGTTGACTTCTAACGTGGTTAACTAATGTTAACTAGGCTTATTTATGGCGGATACATGGGGATATAACGGGATATACCTATACTTCATGGGCGAAAAAAAAACAACTTCTAAGTGGGACGCCTAAGTTGATCCGATTCTGGGATCATTGCGCAGCCGAGGGAATTCCGGGATCCGTTGAGGCTTGGAATGGGTTGAACCACTGACTTTACCATCTGGTAAACGTGTACATAACTATGGAAAATCACCATTTTTAATGGGAACATCAACTATTTTTGGGGGCCATTTTCTATAATTAGCTATTTTAGTTTAACAGAGGGTAGTACAATGACACTATAGTACCAACAGTACCAATGACCAGTCTGGGATCTATCCCAACTGATACTAATATGTTGTCATCAGGATCTTGGTATCCTGAATTGATTATATAATCGATAATGCTTGACGTGTCATATCTCCAGTGTCAACAACTTAGATCTGGGATATGTGTGTTTGTCCGTCCCCCCCCAAAAAAAAAGTTTCGCCCAGATGTGTAATTCTAATGGGAACATACTGACGAACCATGAGGTTTTGGGGCACCTTATTTTCACACAAACCCATAGCAACTGGCAACATAAACTGAAGATACTTACCACCAAAGAAGCCCAAGGATGTATTCATAGTGCATGTGTATGTGTATTGTTATTTATGTTTAGAATTATATCTATATTTATATCCATATTTATATATACACATATTGCAGGATGCTGACAAAGTATGGTAATTTACATGGGATATAACACGCTGTAATGATCTGTAATGTTGAAGTCTATCAAAATCACCAAGCATATCAACTACAAAACAAATACAATATGATGATTTGCGGTGATAGCGTATATGCGTCCAACAAAACAAGCGGGTGAAATTATGCAAAAACATGGGCATCACCAAAGAAATCATACTGGTTTGTATGTTTCTGCCTCGTTTTATCAACAAAAAATGGAGAAATCAACCAGTTACAAAAGATATAAAAGGATGTGCATCAAAACACCAAGTAATTACATGGTGGGGTGTATCAAAACATTGATCCCCTGTTCATGTATCCTGGAAGTAACAACCTAAGAATTAAGTTCTGAAACGCGATATGCTATTGTTATCTTCTATTGTGTGTGTTGTCTTAGCTTTCGTGCTTTCGTAGGCAGCGCTTTTTCGAGACCTGCTTTAAGCCTCACCGGTGATCCGTGCACCTCCAGGTAGGATGTCCAGAGTTCGTAAATGCTCCCGTTGCTGTTTGCGCTCGGCCTTCCGACGAAAGACGGGCTTTCCGGATATGATGGCGAAAAGAATCATCCCGACCAGTTTTGGGAATCCCGACTGGGCTCGTCTCGAAAGAAAAGGGTTAGAAGAAAATTGAGGCTTTTAAACTCCATCATTCAAACCCCCACATTTTTTGCAGGATCTATAAATGATATTAATTACCATTTAAAAAGTACCATTTTACACATGGCCAGATGGGTGGGTTGACTGCTTCCCTCCAAAGATCCATCGGTCAATCATCAATTGATCAATTGTGATATTCCAACAGCGGGTCTTTGGGACCCTGCACTGCTCAAGTTGTACTCAGGGTGTTGCATCCTGTCCATGTAAAGATTTGATGGGACCAAGATGAAGCGTCGTTCATGGGCTTAGTCGTCCATGGCCATTCCAGATCGCTAACAATGATCCAATCATAGCCAGCCAAAGATGAGTGCCATTCATAGCGGCAAAGTGTATATGTTTCTTGGAAACTTTAGAGACCCCGGAAGGTTGAATCAAAGTGCCTCCATGCTTTCGATTCAGGGATCCTATTGATTTCGGTGGTTGTTTGCAAATGTATCGGTGTAGTGTATATCTTGGAAAACATGCACGCATATGTCATATGTGCACAATGCATTTGCACGCATAATACACATGTAGACCCAGAGTTCCTGCAAGGCATTGACCAACTTAACGAAGTTCAACAACCATGACCCGTTTGCTTAGGTGCAGCTAGATTAACACGCAAATCAACAGGTGGTGCAGCGCAGCGGTAATCTTTGGAACATTGCTGCTTCTTTTTTATATAATGAGGGCGATTGTTTTCCCCAGCATTATTGCTTCAGTTCGCTGTGCTGTCTTGCATGCCGTTTCACGCAGAGCGCAGTCTAACTTAGACTCCCGAGCTCTTGGAAAGAATATAATACACATATGGTGTACATATCGGATTACCAAGAATTCCGTTGGCGATCCTCCAAATGTTTTTGACATACCCAAGAGAAAAGTGAGGAGTGTGAATGACCAGTCGGTGGTCCTAAACCGTATTTTAAACCAGTAGTCAATTGGGATTTTCATCAGTAAGTCGGGCCTAAAATGCACAAATCCCTAAAAACCACCACCCCAACGGTATGTTATACATAACCCCCAAAAGGTGAGGAGTAATTACATATTAGTATTAGTGTGTATATATATATATATACCCTCCGGTAAACTAACATAGCTATTGAAAATGACCCAAAAAAATAGTTGATTGACCCATTCAAAATGGTGGATCTTTCCATAGTTATGTAAACGTTTACCAGAGGGTATATGGCACAAATCTGGAATGTGTTTTCCATGACCAATGCAGAAAGAATGGTCCCACCCGCGTCGTCGTTCCCACGTTCCCATGTTGGTCTTGACCTCTGGTGATTTCCCTGATTTCCCTCCATATTTTTACGAAATCCCAAGTCATGTTGAAATCCTCTTGTTTCTTAAATCTAGTTTTTTTGTTGTTCAGATCCCTTTTTTCGTGAAATCCCCCTAATCCATGCGATGTAAGTCATGGATAGTCATTGATAACTGTTCCTGTAGCCCCTGGGCTGCACAAAATCTGGGTTTCAACGCCTCAACTAATCCTATGAAAATCACCCACTTGGCGCCTCATGAGTGACCTCTCGCTCCAAGGGGTCATTGTCAGAGACACCCATCTCTCCTGGGACATTTAGCCACCAAACATTGGGATTTCATGAAGAAACATGGTGATTCAACCTTGGAAAATAATGATTTAGCCATTAACTAACAGAAAAGGGAATTATTTAACAAGAATGGTGATGCAACCTTGGAAAATGGTGGTTTTGATGAGATTTAACCATCAAACATGAAGATTTAAGGAACGATGGGAACAGAAAAGGGGTTTAACGGTTTAACTAACAAGAATGGGAATTCGACTAAGACATAAGACATGTTGAGCAACAACAATGGGATTTAGTTGATCAACCTTAGCTTGTTTCTGCGTCAAAACATGGAATTTAACCAACAATAATGAAAGTATAATGGGGTAGCACGAAAAATGGCACGAAAAATGGTGGGCTAATCGGAACATAATGGGAATGTCATGGGATTAATGGTGATTAATTATATAATACCATGGGGTTTACAGGAATATCATGGTATTCATTTAATAATCAGTTTTCCAAGATGATGGACGATCGTGGGCTTTTACCAAAGAAAATGGGGATCTAATCAACAAAAAGTTGGATTGACACAACAAACACAGGATTTCAACAACAAGATGTGGGATTTAACCAGCAAAGGTGGGATTTGACTAACAGAAAAAACATTTGTGTAACTAAGAATGATGATTTCTGTTTGCTTGTAACAATTCACCAACCCACCAAAAAATGGAAATGAATGGAAATGTGGTTTCAATCAACGGTCATTTCAGGAACCTAAATTGGAGGGGTCTATGTAAGGGGATGTGCCCCAAAAATATGGCTCAGTATGGTACAGTACCTCCAGTTTAGGTTCCTGAAAATTGGATTGATCTCAACGATGATTCTGGATACAGTAGGTTCTACAGTAATACGTCACTAGCACGAAGAAAGGACATTTTGGGATGATTCCCCTTGCTGACGTAGCAGGGTTTGTACAATCATCCTGAAGTAGATCTGGGATTTTCAAAATATGCATGTGTTAGCGAGGATTCGTTTTTTTTCATATCCTATCTAATCAAGGATGACTATACACATATACATGTGGATGTGTGTCTAGATGTGTATATATTTGTGCTAAACATGTTCGTTGACACAGACATGTGTGTACATCATGTTCTATGTGGTAATGTACAATATTGTAGAATGCAGAGAGCATGCCTATACGTGTAACACATACATGTATACATATAATATGTATGTATAACATTCACCAAAATCTCGCCGACTGAACCAGCCAAACCAGCCATTAGAAACTTCATGAAACTACCCACCCTGCCCATCTTTTTGTTCTGGGAAACCCAGACTTCCTCCCATGAAACGTCATGCTTGGAATCTCCGAACACAAACAGACCTACTCCCAACCTCACAGGTAGAAGGGGGGTAAGTTTGGTAAATAAAAGGGCAAACTGTGCAATTTTCACCCCTTGTGGCTCCAATGTGCCTTCAATGGGTTGCAGAAAAACATGTGTTTTTTGCCGAAACTTCTTATCCACGGGAGTCACTAAGAAAAACCAAGAAGACAAACCCTACTTACTCTACATAAAAAACTGGGGTTCCAACGTCTGGTTTCTGACCCACTGACTTTTTTGGGGGGGTTAACCATCATTAACCACTATTAACTATACTATTAACCACTATTAACCACCATTAACCAGCCATTTCCAACTCTTGGATGTCACCGGACAGTTATGGTCGTCCTCCAATGAGCTTCATGCTCTTCACCAACATATCGCGGCGCACCGCCAACGGAGCGCCTCCCATGCTGAAAAAAATTGGGAGTTTTGGACGTTTGAATGCGTTTTTTGGTGTTTCTGGATGTGGAATGTTGAGAAAAACTTCTTCCATTTCTCAGAGATTCGGGAGTTTCCGCAGTTCCCAAAACGTCTACTCGAAGCAAAAAAAAGGTATATATGGCATTCAGGCCCCGAAAGGTGACACCCCTGATTGGTGGTTGTTGGTGTTTAATAATTCCCCTCAACAAAAAAAAATATTATTATCATCATTATTATATACAACATATATATATATATATGCGTGTGTGTGTGTGTTTATATTTATAGTTGTCATGAATTAATATTCTCATGATTCTTGTCATTCCTATTGGAAAAGATGCTACGTACTGTGCCTTGTCTTCAAGTTTTCGAGGGTTCGAGGGTGCCACGACTGGTTGATTTTCAGACACTTGTGGGACAGTCATTGAAGTCACCACTTGTCAGAAATGCTACCAGCAGGAAAGCTGGAAAACTGCATTGTAGTCTTCAACCCATCCCAAAATCAACATATATCAACTTGACTTGGTCTGGATTATCATCCCAGATATGGTTGAAAACAATGAAACACCCAAGCAGTTTATCTCAAGCCATGAGTCTGAATTACATTGTTTTGCACCAACATATTAAAAAAAAAAAAAAACTTGTGTGTGTGATTACTCTGAGGATAAATCCCCGCTAAAACGCCATGGTCAAAAAATGTTTCTGCCAGTCGCTGGGCCACCGCACAAGAGCCAAAGACCTCAACGCTGTGATTGATCTATCCCGATCCCGACACAGCAACATATCCAAGACGTATACATCTACAGCAACCCCCTTTACAAAACTACTAAAGAAACTGGCATAGGGTTATAGGTATAGTTATAGTCGTAGTTATAGTTACGGTTCATATAGATACTATTTATGTGTATATATATATATATATATATATGGCTAAGAAATATCAAAAAAATGCTATAGATATATAGTGATACTTCATATAGATAGCGATTTGTGATACTTCATATAAATAATTATCTAATTCATATGGAGGTTTCCTAAAGTGGTGGTACCCTAAATCATCCATTTATAGATTGATTTTTCATGAAATAAACGATCCATATTTTGGTGTATCCCCATGACCATGGAAAGCCCCATATATCATGTTTACCATTCCCAAATGGATGCTTTATTATGGTTTTACCCACATTCATGGGTTTCCCAGCTGCTCTTACCAACCCAAACTAGGGAGATCATGGGATAGTACTATTGTTTTACTATGTTTTACTATGGCGTTTCCCACGTTACTTCATATGTGTGTTTCCTATACCATCTGGTTATTTAACATAGCCATGGAAATCACCATTTCTAATAGGTAAACGTAAACCATCTATTTCTATGGGCCATCTATACCATGGCTATGTTAGTCATAACCAGCGGGTACATAAAATATTTGGTATCTCACTAACTATCATTAACCACTATTAACCACTATTAACCACTATTAACCACTATTAACCACTATTAACCATCATTATCTTCCACAGGTCTCGGTTTTTTTTTAAGGTCCGCACCCAGCAGAAGGCCAGGACTTTGGTGGCCACGCGGAAGATTTGCCAAGGGATCACCCCAGGCCTCGCGTAAACCCACCGATCCCCGGTTTCAACCCCGGCCACGCCGGGTCAGCAATTTGGGATGGGTAAATCATGGTAAATCATGGTAAATTAAGGTGAATCATCATCATCATCAACATCATCATCATCATCATCAATCAATCAATCAATCAATCAATCTATCTATCTATCTATCCATCCATCTATCTATCTATCTATCCATCCATCTATCTATCCATCTATCTATCCATCCATCCATCCATCTATCTATCTATAGTGGTTCATAAATGAACAAGTCATTAAAAAAAACTCATCTATAAATGGGCCGATATGGGCCATCGATCGTCTATACCATAGCTATTTTGCGGAGGTCCATGATCCGAACAACCCGCCATGGCAAAGTGTTGCCTCGAGCCATGGGCCAAATAAGACTTGGATTTGAAGGCACTACACGATGTTTAAAAAGTACATCGTTGATAATGTCAACCCCGGATTAATAAACCATGGTTTATTAATTAGGGGGGTACTCCTCCAATAGTCATAATCTAATACTTAAATGGTATCCCCCCAATTAAACAGCCTAGGGGTTTATTAATCCAGGGTTGACATTACTCTACATTTCCACTGTTCGGTCTATCTCCCCTATTTCTGTGCGTGCGCATATATACAAACCTTGGCCACCAACCCATGTGGCCATCGGCCCAACATCCCCAACTGGACCCAGGGGCTTCAAGTCACCGTATCCGACTAAGATGTCCTGCGTCCAACGTGCAGGGGAATTTCCAGCAAACCATGTTTGCTTAGAGGGATGCGGAGGGTAATACATGGTAATACACTCTCCGGGCTGATCAACTTGTGCTGTTCAACTCTTCTGGTGCTCGCAGGGGGCGCCATGGAATTAAACAGGCCCATGCGGCTGAGCTATCGACCTCCATGGCTAGCTCGGGGATTTCCCAGCCATGATCTAGCCATGTTTGATTGAAGGGTACCCTCTGGTAAACAAACAGTTTGCTACTGAAAATGGCCCAAAAGAAATAGTTGATTTACCCATTAAAAATGGTGGATCTTTCCATAGTTTTTTGTATGTTTACCAGAGGCTACTGTCATCCGAGCTTGACGCAACCAGTCATGACATGTTGGACACAACCAGTTTCGGTCGCCGAAGCTGGACAAGATGCCTAGCCGCGTAGCCTAGCTGTCACATCAAGATAACCATAGTGACATCCGGGGAAAAAACATTTAAATATGGTTATAAATGGTGAATTTCCCATATATATAAATATACACATATATGATCATATATGTATATAGACATACGAACATATACAGGAAAGCGCGAAACTCATGCCTAAGTCACGCCTGTGTGCTGAAAATCTGCTTTCCCCCATCTAAATGCAATTTCCAGGAAGTCATGCCTATGTCATGCCCGCAACCCAAATCACCATCTAAATGCAGCAGAAACCTTTGCTTCATTTTGATTAACTGATACCAGTAGTACTGCACAAGGCGGTGGCGGAAGTTTCAAAAATAGTAGCCTGTAGGAAGTGTTGGGTTTTTGAGTTGCATGGGCGGCAGAGCAAGCCGCTCATGGATCGTTTTTGATAATGGTTTGTTGTGAAATGAATAGTGAATCTGAAAGTGAAGTGTGAGATACGGGATATGATATATACTGGAAAAAAAACGACGTCAGAACGACGTCCGAACGACGTCCAAGCGACGTCAACTCATTCCCTAGGAAAGGCCACTCCCCACATGATGGCTGAACAACATGAGGCTCCTAGTACGTTCCAGTAATACAACGGAAGACATGGCTACTCAAAACACCAACTAAATGCAACGACCAAGTCTTAAGTAACTCAGATGTGAAGTCTTTGCCCAACATCAAAACACCAACTAAATGCAACGACCAAGTCTTAAGTAAGTCAGATGTGAAATCTTTTCCCAACATCAAAACACCAACTAAATGCAACGACCAAGTCTTAAGTAACTCAGATGTGAAGTCTTTGCCCAACATGCTGAACACCAACTGAATGCAGGATTTATATAAAATCATGGATCCGATCATGAAAACCAGAAAATCATGCATTTCCTATGCGTTTCACAAAAAGGCACGACTTTTCAAAATCAAGTGCTCCGAAGCTATTTTCAACGATTCCCACTAATCTAGGCACGACTTTAGCAACTCTCTGTACGAACTATATATACATAGTTAAGATCCCAACAATGAGTAGATGGCTGGCGGATGCTCATCCCCAAAGCAACATGCGGGTTGAAGATCTCCTGGAAGCTGGATCCGAAACACAACCCCTCGATGGGATCATGTAGCAGACTTGTTGGACAATTTGTCATGACATCCCGAAGTTGGCTGGGAAAAACATGGAAAAACATGGTGACACCATAAATTTACCATGGAAATACCAGGGATTTTCTGGGTTTCCTGTCGATTTTTTCCATCAACCACCCCGCGGGGTCCTCATCCGGCTCCGCATGGAGTTTGTTATCTTAGCGCCAAAGACTCAAGAGTTTTGTTGGAAATCCGAAGGGCACCAGACATTATTTTGGTGGTTGCTGCATAACCATAGTGCCATAGTAAAGCTCGGGAATGACTGGTCAACCCACTTGAGTATATGGTGTAGCAGCAACCTGAACCGGCAGCTTTTTTCACAAGCACATCAGGGCATAAAGGGCAAGCCCAACGAAAAGTGGCTGAAACCTCAATTTGAGCCAATAAGGAGGAATATATTCTTGTTGTGAAAGCTTATGGTTCCGATATCCAGGGATCAGGGACTATCATAGGCGTCATAGGCTCCATAGGATGAGGATGATGCCGCTGATGATGCTGATGAGGAGGAGGATGGCGATGGCAATGACGATAACGATGACGATGATACTTGTTGCCATCATGTTCATTGTTTTATTACCAGATGCATTAATTTCTGAAATATACATGCTGACGCACCCAAAACGATGAGCATCTCCATCCCCAGAAGGATAAGTGGTCGCACGTTCTGGATGTAGTGCACGTCTTCCACCGGGACCTGTCGGACTCAACGGCCATGGCGATTTAACCAACAAACATGAAAATATCATCTGGATGAGGGATGAGTTATAGCTGTTATAGTAATTCACCATCCTGAAAGTTCTGTCATTTCGGGATACCGTACGTACGTAGTTGCCCTGATGGAATTCCCGTCATTCCAGTTGCGTCGCAGTGTTCGGTCCATATAATCACATATGTATATATACACATATAATTATATATATATATTACCGTCTTTCTTTTGCGTGGAATCATTCGTTATTGACATATAAAAAATACGTTTCCTGTTATATACGTATCAACTGTTGCTACCGCTGTTGTCATTGTGTAAACGCAAACTGCTCCTCACATGTTCTGGAAGTTCCACCCTAATTTTACTATACTCAAGACATCCAAACAATGAATATGCCGGTTCTTGGTGCATACGCTTAGTCATAGAAAGTTAATAGAAAGTATATTTCAAAACTAGGTAAATGATTCACATGTTATTTGTAGGTGTATATGTCAAAAACACACATCTAAATGCATATGATTCAGGGGGTTCGGTCTGGCTGAAAGACTTGGAGTACTAAATCACTGAGTATTGCCAGTGTTGCATGTAGTTTTGAAAGGTCCTTTCGAGCATTATGAATCACTCTGGAACTTCAAGAGTCTTCAAGGAATATATATATATATATGTATACAGTTTAAAGAAGTTTAAAGATGTTTGAAGTCTCAGTGGGATCAAAATTCAAGTCTAAACGTTCCATATCAATGTTGAATCCCGTACTTGGTGGAATTTAGGCTAGGCCGAAACTTTTATGCAATCTAACATGTTTGAAGTCCCAGTGTCCAGTGTGTTCAAGATTCAGGATTGCCAAGATAATGCTTATTGAACCTACTTTCACTGCTCAGTACTTCAAAAGTTTGAACCCCCCAAACAGCAATCTTGAGAACTTTACCCAAAACAGTCTAAGTGCAGGATACATCAGGATACAAACTAAATACGGCACGTTCTTTGCTGTGCAGATATGTATACGTGCGCCTTGGCAAATAAATGGCCGTAAGCATGCACAGATATGAATGCATTTAAACAAATGCATCGTTAATATACATGTTTTACATGCATATATACATGTGGACCCACATGTCCATACACCTAGACACAACATGACACAACAATGTGACCAATATGAAGTACACAATGGTACACACACATATATATATATATGTATGTATATATATATAATTATATATATAATTATATATATAATTATATATATATATAATTATATATATATATATAATTATATATATATATGCATAGATATTATATCTCCGGCATTGCTATGCATTGCCCTTCATGGCCCCCCCAGCACCGGCGCTCTTGGGTCCCAAACAGTAGGACTCCATTCCTTGCCGCCTGAGTCGCAGCCATGCCATGGGCCATGCCATATATCCCAGATGATATCCCCCATAGAGTAGATTCCCACGTGAATTATCCTACATTATTAGTATATTATCCTTAAAACTATAGATTTTCCCAGGAAAAGTCTCACCAGGCCACACTCTCTCAAACTGCTCAGCCTCTTCCGCACTTCCTTCTTGATCACGGGGTCCTGAGCATCATATTTCATCCAAAATCTGTCGATATTTTTGGGATTGCCACAGTCTATCACCGTTCAATCCACATAAAATGGTTGGCTCTCTGTCTCTCTCTTTCTCTCTCTCTCTCTCTCTCTCTCTGTCTATATCTATCTATCTATCTATCATCTATCATCTATCTATCTATCTATCTGTCTGTCTGTCTGTCTGTCTGTCTGTCTGTCTGTCTGTCTGTCTGTCTGTCTATAAATATGTATATATATATATATCTCTGTGTGTGTGTATGTATGCTCTATATTTTGTACGAGCACCCCATGGGCACCATCTTTGCTTTTTCAATCTTAAATTCGAGTTGAATCCCAATCTTCCATTGTAAGTAGCAACGGCTTCTTGGGAGTTTCTTGATCCCTACGTTTAACGTAGCAAACTTGGTGAGATAAATATGGTGTCAACCCTGGTACGTTCACCCCTCCAAATCCTATAAAATCTAGATCTGTATGGCTATGAGTCAAAACCCTGGTACCTTTTGTTCACCCCAAGTCATAGCTGGGATTTATGGATGTTCATCCCACAAAAAATAGTATCTATAGGTATTCACCCATACCCGTATGGCCACGATCCAGAGCTTCCCCAGGTCCAGGTCCTCGATATCCTCCGTTCCGGAGGAGTCCTCCTCGCCTACCAGGTATTCGATGACCTGCCAGGGACTGCTACGGTGAGTGGATTGTTACCCAAGATTCACCCAAAATGGCCCAACTATATGGCTTGGATACATATTGATACCTGAAAATTGGACAAAAACCAAATTTCACGCTGTAATCATCATGTTCCATCTTCATGCATCGACTGGAGATGGTCCTCTGTAAGGTGCCCATGGCAGTCAACAAACAATTCACCAT
Source organism: Cladocopium goreaui (assembly GCA_947184155.2). NCBI lineage: Eukaryota > Dinophyceae > Suessiales > Symbiodiniaceae > Cladocopium > Cladocopium goreaui. The sequence continues at coordinate 406,229 of CAMXCT020004546.1, read as the reverse complement.
CCAAGTGGTATATCACCAATTGGTCTCTTTTTTAAAGACATAGTGACAATTAGTGACATAGTGATTTCAAAGGGAAAATCTCAGCATCTCACCAGTCAATGTAGTCAAAATATGAGTTCGTCCAGTTGGGATTATTATTATTCCCAATATATGGAACAATAAAATTCATCCAAACAACCAACCAGGTGAATCTCATTCACCATAAATTAACCACTAACTAGAACCACTTTATTACCTAGAGTTGAATGGGCAATCCATTATCAACCAACCAGGTGAATTTCCTCCGTCCACTTGGCTCGACAGCGAAAATTTCTTCGGTCGAATGCATGGACGGCGATGACATTGCCTCTTTGGATCCGACTTCGAAGTGTTTGCCCTGACGTAGGCAAAGAAAAACGGCATGTAAAGAACAGTAGCATTTCATAATCGCAACATGGCTAAAATATCATATAATAGTAACATGAAAGAAATACCATAAAATAATAGTAATTGACCATATGCTCCATATATGGTATGTTTACCCACAAAACTGGAGGATTAATATGGGGTGAATGTTGGTAAATATTGCATACATGGAGCATTTGGGGTAGCATATGGTAACCCAAGTAACCCCCAAACTCCCCAAACTTCAACATGTGGAATTTGGTCAACCCTTAAAACTTTGGACAAGCTGTGCTACGCAAATGAGCATTTTGACTCTGATTTGGGAGGTTGATTCAACACCTCCCCGGATTTTAGCAAATGCATTGGAATTCTGATCTGAATCTATCACAGAGAAAGTTCAACAAATCTGGGAGAAAGTTCAACAAATCTGGTAACAGAACTAACAGAACTCGCCTTCAAAAAACCCAAGCAAAACCTGCCAAAAAACAGGGGCAGGGCATGGTGAAATCGACCACGGATCGGATCCCCGGGATGGGGACGATTTACCCATGTAAAATGTTGTAAAATCTTCAGATGGATTCAAATGCTAGTGATTATAGATGATTATAGTACCAGGTAGGATCTATTTCATGTGATTTCCATAGCCAACTGTTAAATTCGAAGAGGGTAGCTGCAAAACTTCCTGACCCCATGAATCTCAAAACGCATAGGTTCCGTGGTGTCCGAGCAAAACACATCGGAAAAAATAGTGTTGCCTTTCCAAAAATACCACCACCAAGACGAATGTTGATAAAGAATTTGGTCAAAATTGATTTGGCAATGCTCCAGTCATGATACCTGAAATATTTACATGACTGAATTTCTTCTGATATCTTGAACTTTGGATGGTTTTGTGATGTAATCCCTCCGAACTATTTGAAACCATCAAGTTCATCAAAACTTCTCAGGAAAGCCACAGGGGTAGCCCAACAATCGCACCCAGAATGGCTGCATTCCCCGCCTGGGGCTTCCTCTTTGCTTGTGTCCTGCCAACCCCGGAGTAACCAATGGACCTGAAGAAAATTAGACGGGAAACAGTGGTTTCCGCCCCCATATATATCTATATCTATATAATATATATATATATACATTTATATAGAGTTTCCTCGCAACTTGTCCCGCATAAAAAAAAGAAAACAAGTCTAGGTAGTAATTAATGAACCATAATGAACCGTGCTTGATCAAATGGGTAGAATGATACCATACCCGTCATTGAATTGGTGCCCAGAGATCCCCGGGGTGTATTAATCGGAGTTGACCCGGGGACTTGGATGAACTCAATAGGACAAGCCTTTACCCTCTGGTAATGACTAACGTAGCTATTGAACATGGCCCAATTGAAATAGTGGATTTACCCATTAAAAATAGTGACTTCCCATAGTTATGTTAGTTTACCAGAGGGTAATTACTGGGAAAATCCTGTTTTGACATATGTTCGCTGGTTTAGTCTAGAGGAGTGGTTGTCCCAATGGCAATCTACCAGGCAGGTCGATCTAAGAATACCGACCCTGCCCATCCCTGTAATCCTCCACTGGAACCCAGTACAAGCTCGTTGTTCATGCGCGAGGAACACCAACACATACCAACACCAAAAATGTTGAGAACGGGATTTACCATTCATGGATTGTGATATGGGGATTTCCGGAAATATGGGTACCCCCAAATCATCCATTTTAGTAGGATTTTCCATTATAAACCATCCATTTGGGTATATCCACCATTTTAGGAACCCCCAAAAAAAATCATAGTTAACCATTATAAACCACTATGAAAAACCACCATTAAACCACCATTTTTCACCACTTTTTTAACCATATATAGATGTCATCACACACTATATATCAACCAACCGGGCTCTACAAGCTGCGCAGCTGCCCAGAAAGCCGCACCTGTGACCGCTCCAGGCGCCATAGCGTTCCTGGGCGGGAAAAACTCTTAAGCCATATCCAAAAGTATAATATTATTATACATATATATATATATATATCAAACAATATTTATAATATATATTTATTTAATAATACATAGAGAGAGAGAGAGAACTAAGAGAGAGAAAGAGAGAGAGAAAAAAAAACTGTAGATTTATTTATATAGATACACATTCTGAAAACATGTGAATGAGCAGCTGCGGGATCTAATTTCTAGCCACTTGCTAGCTTCGAAGCTTATCCTGCAGCAGCCAAACGCGTGAGGCTTGCGGAAAAACAACATGGACATGCCACATTTGGTGAACCTCTGTGGGTGTTTTTCCTAGTTTCAAGGTTCCTCTAGATCTTGTGGGGCCTCGTGGGCTGCTATCTCAATCAAAGAATGCATTTGCAGCCTCAAGTCTCGAGTTTAATCGATATCGAGCGTTTGTGTGGCCAATGGTCAGGAACCTGCCTTTGTTAGCAAACGAGCAGCTGGATGTGGATCCAAACATGGCGTCTTATCGTTGGGAACATCCGGCGCCTCACCTTGCTAAGAAATCACAACTACCACTCTTACCACAACTCCATGCATCATGAGCTTTGTAGAATCATAGATTTCAAAGAGATACCAAAGAAACAACTGCATACACCTGTATACATGTCATGGGACTAACCCAGTTACTTGGTTTAGCTATCCGGAAAAGACTCCCAAAACAGCCATCGCATCATCATTCCCAAAGCCTATAACATCCCAAGCGAACATATATGAGCATAATGACACAGTCTTTGCGCGAGCCACTTGATGTGATATAATGTGAAAATCCAAGCTGAAACCCATAAACACGCTCGTTACTTTTGGGGTAATTTCCCACACAAGAACCGTCGCTGTTTGGCGTGACCCCCTTGAGAAATTTTGACCAGCAACCATCAACCATCTCATGCTTTGTTCCACCTTACAATTCCATCGGAAACTCATCATTGTTCATGGTGATTTTCCTGGAAATCGCCATTTTCGGAGAAAAAACTCAGAAAATAGCCCCTTTAAGATACCCACATATAGTTCATGTCATGTTCCCAAATTATTTTCCACATCACCAGCTTAAAAAACACCATGTTTACCCTCTGGTGAACTAACATAGCAATGGAAAATCACCATCTTTAATGGGAAAACTCACTATAAATGGCCATTTTCAATAGCTTTTTGTTTGTTCACCAGAGGGTATCCATTTTTTCACAGGGAAATCACCACCTTTTCCCAGGGCTCCCGGACGGCCCCAATCTCCTGGAGCTCCTCCAGGTCCTGCTCCACCATGGACATGGAACGCACATCTTCCGGAGGATCCCTGCGCGAACCGCAGAACGGAGATTTCGCAGGTTTTCTTTATATGGCTATTGGTCAATACCTATTAATACCATTTTTAGTGGGATGAACATCCATAAATCCCAGCTATTTTGACGTGAACAAAAGGGGTACAAGGTTTTGACACACTGCCATATAATGGGATGGGATTGTTTTAACATGTTTAAATATGCTAAAAACTTCATGGATATTGAAAATGGTTTTTCTTTTTTTTTACGGATTTAAAAGGCTCTGAAGATGTGTTTTTGTATGAGTGTTATTTGGTTCTATTCGGTTCTACTGGGTGTTGATTGGTTTTCATGGGCGCCAAGTAGTTGTTAATGATAGAATTTGTGTTTAACCAGCCAAATTGAATGCTGGTGGGTCTAAACTACCAAGGTTTAATAGGAATGGATGGATAATTAATAACGATTTAACATGATGTAGTGAGAATATGATGAGGAATAATTGGCAACCCAGGAGAACATGTTTGTCTAATTTTGTCAACAAAACAAATTGAATCATATGAATTCGTATTAGTGATTCATTATATTTCATTATCTTTGCCCACTATTTGTTGAATACCTTTGATCTTCTCTACTTTTTTTTCTGTGGTAAAGATCATCTTTAGATCAATAGCTCTGTTGGCATCTCGCAGGAGCCCATCATACGGATGGCTGGAGAGTGGAGCCACCTCCCTGAAGATATTGGCGGAGGGTGGTTATCAGTGGTTATCCGGCTCTTATATATACATATATATATATATGATTATATATATATATACCCTCTGGTAAACTAACATAGCTATTGAAAATGGTCATTTATAGTGAGTTTTCCCATTAAACATGGTGATTTCCAATAGCTATGTTAGTTTACCAGAGGGTATATAGAGAGAGAGAGAGAGATAAAGGGGTGGTGATATATAGCGGATTCAAAGTGAAAGTCAATAAAACCCCAAGCCAACCCATGACTGCATGGTTCATTCCCCAGGTTGATGTCGTCCTTCTTCATGGCACGGCGAAGAAGGGAAGTTCCAGTCGGATCCACAATTCGATCATACTTTCGATTCACAATGGGTCAATGGAGGTGCTATACTATTATAATCTATATATTATACCGTCATTAAAAAAATACACATATATAATTCTAGCAGAAAACAGGTCTCCGGTCTCCATGCACGTCGACAACGGTGCCGGGCACCCGTAAATATTTTTGGGTATACCCTGGGGTAATCAAGCGTGACGTGCTGGAAAATCCCAAACGAGTTCCATGATTTTCCCATAAAAACCTCCATTTACAGGGTGTTTTCCCAGCCACGTATGATGACACCAGCGGGTAATTTGATTCATATCCCACTATTATCCCATAAGCATCCCATCATAAAACCATATAAAACCATGTTAAACCATTATCGCATCACCATCAATCATTATTGTCAACCATGATTTACCGGTAAAATCCATTTTTCAGTCATCAATTGTTACTATCCATAGTCAGTCATGTCAATGGGAATTTCAGGATCCTAAAATGAAGGTACTGTACCATATAAGGGCATATGTTCTAGGGATATTGCCTTATATAGGCCTTATTAATAGGCTTTATATAGGCCTTATATATGCTAGGTACCTCCAATCAATCGGTTCCTGAAATGGCCATTGATCATGTTAAAGAAATGCTGGTTAAGCATCATTGTCAACCATTCTTATCCCGTCAAGCCAGGAGCCGTCCCCAACCCGAAGGCCACCAAGGGGCCCCTCAAAGAAGTCTTCGGAGTTCACGGAGTGAGCATCTCCGGCCTCGAAGTCAAAAAAAGGATGCTCTCTTGAAACCGAGGAATATATGATAATGTTATTATAATATATATATATATATAACATGGTATAACATATATATATATATATGGATTAAGATGTATATCTGGGTAATTTACCCAATATCCATGGTATATCTGATAATGTTAAGCATCCATTAATCATCCATTAACCATCCAATCATCCACAAAATATCCATGGTATATCAGGTATTTCCAAATATTCTTGGTTTCATATATTGCTATTGGATATCCCATGGTAAAAATATTATCCAAATATTGTTGGTATATCCAAATATTCTGGGTAAATTATAATATTTCACTAGCCTGAATAGTTCGGCCATTTGGGGATGATTTCCTTTATTAACCATGATTCTAGTGAGGTCGCAGTGAGGCTGTTGTAATTTACCAAGATAATATGTATAACATGTATATATGACATAGGGCGGTTGTTCAAAAATCCTTTATCTGATAATATGTATATATAAATTATATATATATATAACATGTGCGGGCTGGATTTTTTTAAGTATGTCTCGACAAAATTGATGATTAACAAATTGGTTCATTTTTCGCATTGAATATATTTAATTGGATATTTGCGGTATACCTCGTTTTCAGACCAACCCTAGACTTCCTTACAATCAATTGAACGAGGGCTTGGACAGGACTGTCTTCCACAAATGTGGAGCCTGCCCTCATGGCAGGAACCTTGTCATACCATGCCGCCCCCCGACTGCCAGGAGTCCTTGACATGAAACAATCCGAAAGAACTAAGAAAGAATGCGGTTTCCAATCAAATACTCATATATAATTACTTGATATTACTAATTACGAGTACCTACTACTGTCTCTTACTCAGTGAACTCCAGACGTCGTTTTTGTATGTTTTTGTTGCAAGGTTGCCCCGAAACAAATGTGGTGGTGCACCTTTGTAGGCACACCTCCGAAGGTCCTCAAAAAAAAAACATCGGCGCCGTGGTATTCTCCTTCCCTGTTGGATGATGATCCCCGAACAATATGTCCATATACACATGCATCATTAAAATAATTAATATATATATAGCTATATATAGATATAAAGAACCCCCTCTGATAGCCAATCAACATGACTTTAGATGCTTCTAGTCGATTGGAGCATTGGCCACCCCAAGATCCAGATCCAAACAGCACTGCTGAGCTTCAGGCTTCCCTAGACACCTCCAGCGTTACACACGCACGGCGTGTTTTCGCACAAACATATGGGGGATTCCTAAAATGGGGGTACCCCAAAATGTTTTTTTCGGGAAAATCCAAAAATAATTCATGGATGATTTAGGGGTAGCATCTTAGGAAACCTCCATTTTAGGTACCGTATGGATATACACCATTATACACCATTATACACCTACATATTCATGCAGTGTGTGTGTGGCCAAGATTTCATAAGTATTCCGAGATACGGCTCGTTTTTTCGTGGAGAACCCTTCGTTCGAGGCATCCCCCCCAAAAAAAAACAGCATCAACAGACCTACAAAATGAAGGAAATTCATGGAAATTCGGGTTGCAGGTCTATTCTGATAATCTATTCTCATTGCAGGGTTGCCTCCTTTGTGACCATGGAAAACCAATCCATACCATTGGGGAAATTATGGTGTTCCATCCCCCACAAAAACCAAGCTAGGTGGCTTTTTTTGATGTAGATGTTGGTCCCCCCAATAATTATGTCGCAATATACCCTCCGGTCATCAAACATGGCAATAAACATTTCCCATGCCCCCGAGCCTCAGGTAGATGAACCACCTCCCCCGTCTCCGGCTGAAAGAGGTAAGGCGCCTTTTTCGAAAGGGCGAAAAAGGCGAAAAGGCGATAACTACAATTTTTGCCCCTAAAAGTTAGAAAATCTATGTGTTTACCACTATAATCCACGATACAAATCTACACAATATCAGGTTTGAAAAGTCATGTCCATAATTTTACCACTCTTGTGGTAGGATTTACCCCGTTTCCATCCCTGTTTGGGTCCCAACAGGGCGCATTCCCCAAAAAAATCGCTCGGGCTCGCCTCGCGGCCTGTGTCTGCATAGCCAGACATCTTCAACCAGGTCCTGGTGAGGCCAGCTGGATCCTTTAAGGACCAACCGAATCACTGGTGGTTGACCAATCTTCAACCATGGTTTTTGTAGTGGTTAATGGTGATTCATAGATGATTCATGGAAAACCATAGGAAAATGGAGGTTTGAATGGGAAAACCATAGGAAAACCATAGGAAAACCATAGGAGAACGGTGGTTAGTAGTGGTTAATAGTGGTTAATGATGGTTAATCATTGATTAATAATGGCTGGTTGGTGGTTGACCTACCCCTCTGAAAAATACGAGTCAGTTGGGATGATGAAATTCCCACTATCATGGGAAAGTCATAAAAAAGATCCATGGTTCCAAACCAGCAACCAGATTATAATCCCTTGATGTGGCTGGGAAACTCCGACAAGTAGCGCCTTGATGTCACCATTTGCTAATGGCTTGATGCCCATAGCTTCTTAGCTCCTATGGTTTGATTAAATCACCCAAGATCTATGGCATCTATGGATCTCAGACGAGATACAGGCCAATGACGTGGAGCTTTTTATGTGCGGCTCTATGGGTGCCCATTTGGAGTAGAACCATACTTACCCTCGGGTCATTAAACATAGCTAAGGATGATTACTATTGAAAATAAGATCAATCATGCCTAAGTGGGCCAGGTTCCATAGCTATATGCTTAGATTATAGTCAACCAGAATTAACTAGTATTAACCACTACTACACCATGCTGTTCCCCCATTATTATCCCACAATCTCTTCATTTCTAGCCTGCTTTCCCCTTTGGCCCATCCGCTCCCCAGCCCACCTGGCACCTGTGGGCCTCCTGAGCCGAATTTTCTCAATGTTTGGGGGGGAAGTGATAATATCCTCCGTTTTTTTGTGATTGTAGTAGGGCAAGCCAAATTTTTTGAAGTTTTACATGTGCCGGGACCCATTTGGCATATGGTTCCCAAGCATTGTGAGTTTACCCATATACAAAGAGATTTTGCCCGGCGATATGGTTCCAAGTAGACAGACATATATATATATATATATGTGTGCAGTAATTAGCCACTTACTGTACAAAATGGAGAGCACATCCGAGTGGTAGAAAGGTAGCCTGCTGGGAGATCCTCTGTTTTGGTGATCCTGGCAGCTGTTTCACCACCCAAGAATGAAGTCACACCATGTTTCACCCTTGCAAATGAGGGAATAGTATGGCTAGTCCAATATAGATTGGTCGCCAAGAATGCAAACAGATTAGGCCGGCATGACAGGTTCACCCATTTCTGGCTAACAGTCGATCTACTGATCTACTCGGACCCACTTATTACATCTTATTACCATACTATACCTACATTTGACCCATATGTTCAAATGCGTCTGCACCATTGGAGCAGACTGTTCAAATGGGCATTTCATGGCATTTTAACTGTCCACCTTGGAGTGGATGGACGTAACGTCCGTTTTAAGGATACCGACTCAGTGGGTCTTCTCACCTCAAACTTCAAAAATCAATCACGCCCAGGTTACCCCAGGTTTATGTATATAATTAATTATAATTTTATATACATATATATATATATATATAAGTGTGTGCGTGTGCGAACATTCAGGTCCAACGCATTCCAGCGCCATCAGCTAAGATACAGCTGTCTGTCTGTCTATCTAAATTGTGGTCCACATACGGAGTGCTGTTCCCTGGTGAACTCCTGATGAAGTTCATTCCCCTGGGCCCTGCACGCGCTGAGGAACCCTCCCTTGGACGGGTCGCAAATAGCCTGGCCGATCGGTGTCTGTAAAAGCCACTTTGATCACTTTTTTTTTCTCTCGGGAGTCAAACATGGCAATTTATTCAAGCCATCGTTTATGGATGGTTTGCCATTAAAGCCTCTATTTATAGATGATTTGCCCATCAATTTTCCCATCAATCCTTCCATCAAAAAAGCGGACTTCCCAGCTTCGATCACTGGGCACTTGGATGATCCAGGATCGCCCGTCAAATCACTGGGACCCAGACATCCTGACCAAACATGCTTTCTAGCTGGTTGGTGGTATACCTACCCCTGTGAAAAATATGACACTCCAAGTGGAATGATGAAATTCCCAATATATGGAAAAGATAAAAACTGCTCCAAACCAACAACCAGCTAGATGTAAATTGATATCTTACCCCTTTATGACCATGACAAAATAGTAAAACTATGTAAAACTACGGTCACCGACTCAACCAACATTTACCCAGTAACCAGCATCCAATGAAAACCCCTCGCCATGCGCCATGCTCGCGAGGCCGGCCTCGCCAGTGATGCGCCGGTACGTTTCAGCAAATCTCAGTGCCAGGGGAGGATGTGGCAGGGAAGATGCTGATTCAGTGGGATCTACCCTCTGGTAAACTAACATAGCTATTGAAAATGACCATTTATAGTGGATTTTCCCATTAAAATTGTGATTTTCCATAGTTATGTTAGTTTACCACAGTGTATCAAGCGATTTGTTCATAAGTTCCACTATAAATAATGGGTTACACTGGTCGAGTATGGTCGAGTAATAATGGTTAATAATGGCTAGTAATGGCGGAATGGCTGATAATGGCTGATAATGGCTGATAATGATTATGTAAAATGGTGACTGGTGATTATGAATGAATGACAACCCCGTCCACCTAACATTCGACATCCCCAGAAACCGTGGTTTAGTAAGTTTAGTATGGTTTAGGAGATGATTTACACGGATTTACCCATGGATTTGCACATATTTGGGACCATACAATGGGGCTGTTTCATATTATTTCTAGTGGGATGGGGTTATTTTCTGAGATCTACGAGTAGCAGTAAGGGGCCGTGGACGTCTGGTGGAGCAGTAGCCAGCAGCTTGGGAAAAAGAGGTGAACAACCAAGTGGACCATCTACTGTACACCTTACAATAGGTTTAATATGGTTTAATAGATACAGTAACGGAATCCAGTACACCATCTTGTACACCTATGATACCCTCTGGTAATTTGTCACATAGCGAACTGGAAAATGGCCCAATCGAAATAGTGGATTTACCCAGCTATAAAATGGTGATTTTCCATAGTTATGTTATGTTATGTTTGTTTACCAGAGGGTAACTTGAACATGGCGAGGGAATGGAACATCCTACCATTTGTAGATCCACCACGAAACTTAGATGTTCCATGATGTTCCTGCCATCCAGGTGAAATGACCACAAAAAGGGTAACCACCGATGCCACCCGTGCCACCCCCCTCCAATCCATGGTGGCCGAGTGACCCTTTCACTTTCTTCCTCTCCTCTTCATCCAAATGTGGCCAAACCTGCGGAGAGACACATTGGGTCGGGTCCCGTACTTCCCCAGCTCTGGTCTGGGGCAGGGTGCATGATGCATGAAGGTTGTAGATTACGGACATATTTGGGTATGGGTCAAAATTAGGTACCCCAATAATTGGATGGTTAATACTAAACTAGACTAACATCTGTGGTCACCTAGGTTCTAGAGTGTGCTCTTTGATGAATACTTTGATGGTTGAACTGCCGAAACCCAGTCTTTGGATGTCTTTGGTGGTGCCACCCTTCACCCAGGTTTACCCTTCACATCCCTTCACCCAGGTTGGCCCAGGTTGACCCACAGCAACGGCACCTTCTCATCATGCCACATGCAGATATCCTCGCGAATGTTCTCCTGCCTCAGGGATGTGGCAGAATCTTTCAGCGTGGGGAGGTAGGGAAGGTGCCAAAAAGGTTGTTCTATAACTTTCATAATTGTTTTTTATTCTGTATAGGCCCATAGGTTCATAAACGCTCGGTGTTTATAGTTGCCTACAAAAAAGAACGACACCACTTTGCATCTGTGGTTTGCCGATTGCAAACAATCCCACTTTTGGATAGCTTTGGTGGATTATGGGTAAACTATGGTAAACTCCAAAGTCCAACAATCTAAATAATCTGGTGAATCGAAATCCAAAACAAGAAATCACCACTACAAAGATCCATCCAGCATGTCCTGCCACCTTCCTAAGCTCCCAGCAATTCGGACCTTGGCCGGGCTGATCGTCCCAATGGGGGCTCCCAAGCGGCAACAAAAACGCCCCAGTAATTTGGGTTGATGGGGGTGAACAACCCCCATTATTTTTGGGGACTTATTTGGTGGGTTAATTTTTGGGGTAGATCGAAAAGATATACGAAAACAGTAGGTGGATGATTTCATGATGCTTGGAACGACAATAGCAACGTTTACCTGCTCAGCCATGGTTTTCTGCTAAACATGATTTGCAACTGAGATAATCTTACACGTGGTCACAGAAGGTCTTGTTGGCCACTTACCAACAATGGGCATTTTCCCATGTATTCCCTCTTTATATGTCCATGATAGTCCATCTCCCATATATTTCCACCAAAAAAAAACCCAAAAAAGTTCTCCCAACATCTCCCAACTACATCCCAAGTTGCCCTAGAAATGCCAATCCCTGGGGGCGAAGGTCGGCCCAGGTCCCCCGACAAGGCGGCCGAGTCTTCAGAACCGCTCTCCTCTTCAGCCTGGCGGGTCACGGAGCTCTGGGAGAAGAAAAAACCAACGGCTACCCGGGGGACAATGGATGGAAAATGGCAATATTAATGGAAGAAAAATGTCTATAATAATATTAATGTAAATGTTCCACTAATGGCAAAATGAATCATTCCAATTAAGTTTATTCCAGATTGGAATGATGATGATCATGAAAAAAACACGTCTAACTACTGTAAGATGTGGATTTTAACACCTATGGAGGATACTTCATGAGATGCCATTGGAACATCATTGAGTTACAGCTGGCCAAATGATTCATCTGGCTTTGTTTGGAACTGTCGCATCTATACCCCCAATTATATATCTATGGCATGTTCTAATTGGGGACATGCTGTTCTAATTTAATCCATCGGAATTGGAGCTTCAAATCCCGAAACCAGATCCCCCAATTTTTTGGTCAGGGTCAATGCGCAGGGTTTTTTCTGGGTGAATCTGTATGGAAAAAAATCATGCACTTCATATCCCAAGATCTGGGATCATCCCCTGCCTGCGGGACCACCTGAAACTCTGCCACCACGGAGTTGTACCTGGAGATCTGTTGGGAATTTCGCTCTTGGGTATACCCTCCAGTAAACTAACATAGCTATGGTATAGATGGCCCATTTATAGAGGATTTGCCTATGGAAATGGTGGATCTTTCCATAGCTATTTTGACATAACCAGAGAGTAATTTTCAGGCCAAAAGGCACGGCCGCCAGAGCCTCAGAATATACTGAGCGTCGGTGGGCTCGCCTTACAATGTACTTGTCAGTAGAGGCATCTACAATGTACACGCCTGAATCACTTGTGAAGTCCCAGAACTTCAGGGAACATCCACTTCTTTGGTCGAATGGATAACTTCTTGAATTTCTGCGTCAACCCCCCTAAATGTTGCTGGCTCCATCCCCATATATGTGGGTATGGGTCTTGGACCCCAAAATTTGTCGGTCTAAATTCAAAATGATTTGACGAAAAAAACGATCTTGGCAAATCTATGCAAATCTCAAAACTACAATAAACCATCTATATATTTATATAACGACCTGAAATAAACTTGAAATAAACCCTTTTCTAGGATACTTCCCCCCAGCAATCATCATCCATCGTCTCCTTGCCAATCTTAAGTACCAGGCACCCAGGGAAAGAAAAAAAAACAAACTATACGTTTTCGATGTTTTGAGCTGGTTAGTAAATATCCTCGTTCAAAGAAAATGATTCAAGTACCACGAGCAATAAAATGTTCTCAGCCATATCCCCCATTGGTGCTTGTATATCCACCCTGAATTTATATCCTCATTATCTATATAAAGCCATAAACTGATTAAGCTATATTAAGCTGATGTCTGAGGACATGATTTGAGGATCTTCTAAACATATTCTAGAAAAATCCTATGTGATATCCTATGTGATATACTCTACCCATATATCCTGTTGGATGTTCTACCCCTTGGTATCAGCTGCTGAAAAATCCTCGCCAGTGGGGCACCGGGTGGTCGAGTCGCTCGGCTGTAGCTGGGAGTAGTCCATGGACCGCTTGCTGGCCTTGGCAGCTGGAAGATTCCGCCGGGATATGGAAAATGGCCCATTTATAGATGGTTTACCTGGGTTTACCTATTAAAAATGGTGATTTTCCATACCCTCTGGTAATTTTTCACATAGCGAACTGGAAAAATCCATGGGAAAATCACCATCTTTTTCATGACGAAAAAAACGAACTGAATGGGCCATGGCTTCTATGTGAAAGTACCAGATGGTACCCTCAATCAACCGTGGCTAGCTGGAAAATCTCTTATTTGGAGTTAATTTTCCCATCAGAACGTTCATTTTATAGGAGGTTTCCACGGAAATTATTTCCACTTTGAAGACGTGGATTCTACAAAAAGATACCTGCTGCGTTGTTTCCACTTTAAAGAAATGGAGTTTACAAAATTCTATATTTTTTGGGTTTGCTAAAGTGAATTGAGTGAATTGATTGGAACAAACTTCTCAACGGTTGGAAACCATGGTCGGTTTCCAACGATGTAAAACATGTTTGGTTGATGAGGGTTACTGCTATTCATACATGGGAAATAGATGGTACCCTCCAGTAAATTAACATAGACCCTGGCAGTCATCGGGGTTGGAAGACTGGTTTCCACTAAAAATGGCAAATGTTCAGGGTCGATGTTTATTTACCAGAGGGTAATACTTGGAATTATGAGAGTTTACCCTCCAGTAAGCTATCCACCATCTGTAGATCAAATGGATCTCTCTATGTGCCAACTTCATGGGCTCGCAGCCTGTTGATCCCTCCGCATTGACCGAGTAAGTGGTTAACAAGGGCTTCATATGCAACCCATATATGAAGTAGGACATATCATAGCATGGTACCTATAGATATACATAGCTGAATATATACATATACAGTAATATTAACCCATTCTATATGGTTATATCATGTTATATCCAACTCATAATCACATGACTCCCATTCTTTCCCACCCAATACCACCGTTACATCCCATCATTCCACCATTTTGTCTTGGTGAAATCAATAGTTTTGTTGGATATTTGTTTGCGAGTTACCCTCCGTTAATCAAACGTGGCAATGGGAAATCCCCGAACTAAATGAAGCTTTTCATGGGAAGAACATCTCTCTCTCTCTCTTTCTCTCTCCATGATCTACAAAATGCATCATTTTACTGGACGTTTCATGAACATCATGAAACCCACCTTTGTTGCTATCCCATACGTTTGTTATCGTTTGCTCCTATCCCATACCTTCGTTGATGATGAAAAACCCCAATCTTTGGTGAAAATCCCATGGCATCCCGGCCGGCGAGGCGGCCGAGCGCTCTCGGCCGCCCTTGCGGAACCAGCCGAAGACGTCCAGGTACCTAGCTACGGCCTATGGGAATGGCTGGGATGCCATGCGAACATGATGATTAAATTATGGGATTTATATATATAATGATATGTCATGGTGGATTTTTAATGAGGAATATACTATGATTTAATGGGGCACTTTGGGAAATTCACTAGAAAAACAACGTGATTTAACATGGGGATTTAACTCGAGAAAATGAAGGGCTGATGGAATTTGGTGGTAGAACGGGGTCATAATAATTTGGTGGTAGAACGGGGTCATAATGGGAACATCATCATGTCATAAAATATACCTGGCGTTACAAGGTGGTGACGCATAGCAACAAGTTGGTGAACATAACTCCAATTTCACTAGGCTTTATGATACATCGAACTAGTCCATAGGGGGGTTGAACCAACTTGCAACTGGGGGCATCACCTTGCACTAACAGATAGTACCATGGTTATGGTGATTGGCATTTTTTGCAACGGTTAGTGTGATTATCATTATGGTTTGCGTTCTTCTGGTTTGGTGTTGGGAAAACACGAAAAAGTACCATAATGGGATACTAATGATATAATGATCATATTAGTCTATAATGGGATACTAATGATATATGGGTATATTAATAACAAATCAGCATGTAACAATTTCTTAATAGATGGGATGATAATGGATATATCAGTGAGGCTGGGCCGGGATGGTTCATTAGCATCTGTATTGGCATTGGTCAGTTCACATATGCTCCATGATGCTGGCATATTGACCTACAAAACTCGGTGATTTTGTTCGAGCAAATGTTGAGAAATATTCCAGCACCACGGAGCATATGGGTATAATTCTCCGCATTGGTTCAAGAGAAAATTCACAGGAAACCCTTATATTTGGCGGTAAAAACCATGGTCTCCCGATGTCCCTCCAATGAAATTTAAATGGGAGAATGGGATGGATAACGGGATACTCATCTACAATGGGATGATGATCGGATGATAATGGGACAATGGAGAAAAATATTGGGTAATATGTTGGTATCATGTGGTTCTATATGGGCCATGGTATCTAAATGATGGCATACGGGATGCTATGGATATAAAGCAAATGGGATGTAATGGGTATCTACATGGCTTAGTACGGAGTATTGCGGGGTTTTTTGCGGGGGTTTGTCTGAAATTAGGGGTGCCCAAAAATTCGGTAATTAGTCTTATTAATCACACTGTCCCAGCAACATTCCTATCTGAGCTTCAAGCAGAACTGCACGGAACTTCATCGGCAAATATGAGCCTCAGCTCCGGCTGCCGAAAATCCGTGGCTATGCGGCCAAGCCCAGCCCGTGTTTTTGTATAGGACTCCAGGACATGGAAAAATAATGGGATACCGTATAATCAATGGGAGAATCAACTTTCGACCATTCAATCAACATAGATTGATCCCAAAATACATGTTCTTCCTTTTTGATCCTTTTTTGGCATGAAAAAAGACAAATCAACCCTGAGAATTGTCCATTTCCAAAAGGACAATCGTCGTCCTTTCCGAAGTTTCACTGAGTTCTATGTTGGCTGGGAAGGGTGGTGAGTCAGTACCCTCTGGTAATTTAACATAGCTATTGAAAATGGCCATTTATAGTGGATTTTCCCATTGAAAATGGTGGATCTTTCCATAAATTACCAGAGGGTAGTAGATAGAAACCAATCCAACGGGAGCTATGGGTAGCCATGGCCCAGTGGCCCAGTGGCCCAGTGGCCCAGTGGCCCACGTCGTTCGATCAAAAAAACCCATCGAAAGCTCTGTGGAGAAGGCATCCCGTCCCATAGCAAACTTGTACAAATTACCCTCTGGTTATTTAACATAGCCATGGTATAGATGGCCCATTTATAGGTGGTTTACCTGGGTTTACCTATTAAAAATGGTGATTTTCCATGGCTATGTCAAATAACCAGATGGTATCCAAAGGTATCATCATAATGATGGGATAGCCATTGAAGTATGGTAAATTATATATATATATTACCCTATGATAATGGCAAAGTCCCTTTTATTTTTTTGAAATTACCCATTTCCCAATGTTATACCCATTAATGATCAATTGTCACTTATATAACTTATATATACCCATTGAAGTTCATCATCATGTATTTATCGTACATAAAAAGGATTGCGTTCCCATGAAAAACCTTGATTTACATCATTTACAACTTATGAATATCATCGATATACCCATTGGCATACCCATAGAAAAATCATTTACCACCATTTACCAGTGTTCGAAAACATAGCTACGGGGAAAAAAAAACTCTATCTGGTTATCTGGTTGGTGGTTTTAACCATCTTGAAAAATATGAGTTCGTCAATGGGAAGGATGACATACCATATATGAAATGGACAAATATAAAAGCCATGTTTGAAACCACCAACCAGTATATTAATCATTGATTATCATGATTAATCATTATTAACCATTACTACCACTATTAACCACTATTAATATAGATTTTCCCATGATTAACCATGATCAAACCCCTCGAAACCAACCTCTGCAAACAGTTTGGGGACTTCCCAGCAGCTCTTTGATGACACCGGTACTGAGGTACTGCAATGACCCAGCAGTGGGCACCATGAAAATCACCAGCAGGTCACCCACTGTTAGCACTGAATAGACCACTGTTAACCAGTTTTTGATATATCACTATTTGTCAATTACGAAAAATAGATGGTTTCTCCGTCAAAACCTCCATTTTATCTTATCGGGAATGGTCCATCGCAAATCACCAATAATCACCGTTAATCACCATGATAAACCATTGTGAACCAGTATCAACCACTAGATACCACTAGATATCACTAGATACATCTACCCTCTGGTCATTTAACATAGCCATGGTATAGATGGCCCATTTATAGATGATTTTCCCATCTAGAAACCTCCATTTATGGTTGGGATTTTCCATGGCTATGTTAGTCATAACCAGATGGTAAATACCACTAGGAACCACACGATTTAAGGCGGTATACCACCCTTCACCTCTCCTGAGAACTCCTGACCATTTTCCTGCTTCTGCACGTCTAAGGCCTGGCCAAAATTCCGGAATGATCAGCTGAGACTAGCGGCTGATTGGGATTTAACAGGTCAAATTCGTGATTTAACAAACAAAATAGGAAATTTAAAGAGGAAAAATAAGGATTTAGCCAAGAATAATGAGTATTTAACCCACATGTTTTGGGATTTAACATGATTTAACCAACAAAATATTAGATTTCAGATGCAAAATATTGGACAGAACCAACACATGTTTGGGAACATGGGGAAATTGGCCAGGGGTACAGTGATTGGTAACGTGGCGGATCTTGGATAAACCTGCAAAAATAGCTGCTCAAAAAGTCATGTTCCAAACCACCAACCAGTAATTTGGGTGATGGGATTACGATGCAACACACGTGCGCAGCTCCCAACACCATCTAGCCCCCCTCCAACACGCGCGCAGCTGCGCACCCGAAGCGAGAAAAGGAGCCATCCCCTCAGAGTGTTTGGACGTGAATCTGCTCAAGGCTTGACAAAGTAGATACCCTCTGGTAATTTGTCACATAACTATGGAAAATCACCATTTATAGTGAATGTTCTGATTAAAAATTGTGATTTTACATAGTTATGTTAGTTTACCAGAGGGTAATACAGCAAAACTGTTTGCACATTGAAAGCCAACCATCGAACCATCTCCATACACCGCATGTTCAAGTTGCTGTCTTTTATCGAGCAAATCCTAAACGACTGCATCATCGAGTTCTCGAGTTTTCATGAATCTATCATAGAAAATCCTTTGTGCCTTCACTGCAGGGATCAGTATTAAAGCGACATTAAGACACAGCATACTGATAGCACACATATAAAAATGTGTACACGCGCGCGCACACACACATATCTTATTTATATTTATTTATATATATATATATACATATGTATATGTGTGTGTGCATTATACATACAATCACATACACACACACACACATTGTACTTCGATAAGCTTTCAATATATGCAATGTATATATATATATATGTGAAAGTAATTATATGCGACGGTTAATGCATATGGTCAACCTGAAGAAGATACACCAAGGAAAAATCTACAACTCACTAACATTGGTTTTTCACAATTCCATACCATTCAATATTTCATCTACTTCAAAGATCATATAGCCATAGCCTTTACGTATTCATGTGCCAATCATTTCGTTGCTGCAAATCACCAACGAAGAGAACACGGCATGGCCACCATCTGAGGTGCACGCGCATGCGCCATGGTGGCAAGGGGAAATGCAATGTAAACCTCAGCCATCAGAAAGGTTTGATGTGGCTGTCCAACAAAATGGAGTCTTTAACCCCGAGTTTATGGCATTTGTTGATTCGAAACATGAATCATTCCTTTGGAAATGGGGATTTTGTCTGATCATGGCTTTATTCTACATACAAAATCACTGTCATTAGATTCATATGTGTATACATATATATAAATATATATACACGTTTTGTTGCTGCACTCTGTCACGCGTCTACGAGTCTACAGGAAGTCGTCCTGAGCTCTGGAAAGCTGCGGGACCAAGGCATGCCACCAGGGAGCCAAGTAGGTGCACCACGAGACAGCGGCGCGAGCCTTGGTTTAGGGCTTTTCGGTTTGCTGGCAATGTGATGAGGATGATGGGAATATAATAGGGGTGTACCCAACCATACGGACCTGATATTTGATACTTGGGATTACTTGTGTCTGAAAATGTGGGGTATACTGATACTGTATACTTCCAATTTGTGGCATCTTATATGATAATATATGATGGGGAAAACCCTGGGAAGCCATGATGATCATCCATTGGGTTTTTTGCGAGGAAAATCCGTGCTGACTATTTCTACCATCTTTTTGGATCTGCATCCCCTGGTTAGCCAACTACGACATAATTAAACCATATTGGATCAACACATCCAGGCGTATCACTGGGTGGAAGGAAACCTGCAGGGAGCCCTTGTTCGACCAATGAAGGCAGACTCGGGATTTTTTCTCCCGTAAGCCAATTCCAGAAATTGAAACACCACATACCCCCAAATCCGTGGTTTAAAGTTTAAATTAATCGCATGTTTGAAGCATAGCGCATGTGTTTCCAAATAACAAAGTGCAGATATCAATCCGGGCATCGTGAAATATCCATGGCAGAGAGGTCCTTCGGTTTCCGCACCCATGCCATGGTAGCACTGAGCAACGGCCCAGTCACCAACAGGACCCGGGCCAGGTCCTGACCAACCGATCTGCAAAAAAAAACAGAAGTTCCACTTACCCCCTGGTAATTTGTCACATAGCTATTGAAAATGACAAATGTATAGTTGATTCACCTGTTAAAGATGGTGATTTTCCATAGTTATGTTAGCTTACCAGAGGGTAGCCTCTGGTGTCACCATGGCAATGGGAAATGCACGGAAAATGAAGTTTTCATGAGAAACCAATTAGAAACCGTATGAGAAAATCATCGGTAAGTCACCCGGTAAGTGGTGGATTGTCCGTTGCCATGTTTGATGGCCGGACAGTAACCACCCCAAAAACAGAAGATGCTAGCACTCAATATCAGGTCGTATCTCTTTGGTGGGTACTATTCCCAACCCGGAAGAATAGGAAGGAAACGGCCCTGCCTAGAACTGGGTATAGTTAGGCACCAACATGTGGCTTTGTCATGCTTTGTCTGAAGATTGGGCACCCCCAAAATCAAATGAATCATACATATATATATATATACATATTCCTATCAACATGCTATAAATTCGGTTTGTACCTCCATTACCTTGCAAAGTCATGTGTTGCCAGGCATTCTGTGAGATTTTGATGCTTGGTCGAGTTGATTTCCCCCACGGTGCGGAAGAGAAAAAAGTACCACAGCTGGGCCCTGAAAGGGGACTTCACCAACAACCCATGCGCTATCAATGAGGTGTTTGTTGGGATTTCTCTGGAGGTGGATTTCATACAGCTAATACATATGGACAGCCAGGGGATTTTGTACAACAACGTATACCTCTCACGAACTTGCTGGGGTAACATAGCAAGCCCGTGGCGTTTTGCACAGTCTGTAGTATACAAACCCGAAAAAAACAACAAAAAATATGTATGTATATATATATATGTGTGTGTGTGTATTTATTTATTTATTTATTTATTTATTTATTTTATTTATTTGTTTATTTATTTATTGTTTTATTTATTTATTTGTAATTTATATAATTTTAAAAAAAATATATATATATAAAACAACATTTTCCAGGATGTCAGAGATATTCTCATATACCAGATGTCCAAAATTGTCCAAGTCTTCCTATCTATTTGGCGGGTGCTTTGCGGATGAGACCTGAGGCTTCACGTCGCTCACGTCTCCCGTCTGCGCCTGCTCCCTCCGTGTCATGGAAAAATCCAACTGAGCGATGGACACAGAAGCAGCCACCTCAGAGAACTGAGGAAAGCGTCTTTTTGGGGGGACCTATTCCCATTGGGAAAGTTGGGAAAATTGAAAAAAAGTGAAGGAATTTGAAATTACGTTCACCCAAAAAAAAGGGGAAATGATTCATTTTGGAGGAATGGGAAGTGGCAATTTGTGATGGACAATTTATCCTACCAGTAAATGGATAATGAAAAAATGAAATTATCATGATCATTCATGATCTAACTATCAGCCTTCCACAAGACGGAAAACGGAAACGCATCATGCGTACTTCTTCCAGTTTGAGGACCGGATTTGACGCTCAAGTTTGGAAACGCCATGGGCATGGAGTCTTCCCAAGTTTCCGAAACAACCAACCACCATCCAACCGCAGCCACTGAAGCCCCAGGCCATCACAAAGGCCACGCAAAAGGCGGGCCAGGGTGCTCCATCTTGGATGCTGCAGTAGCCAATGCAATAGTAGGCCTTGTGGAACCAAGGCTGCTGGATGGTTAAAACCGTAGAAAGGCGACCCAAGGGCGACCTCAAAATGCAATTAACATCGTCTATTATATGTTAAGTGTTGCAAAACGCAGTTTCTAGTCACGTAGGATCATCATCATGCCTTTTTTTGGAAGGTGTACAAATGTAAAGTAAACCACAAACCAGCGGAGACGCGGATGGAGCTGTTGGTGCTGGTGCCAAGAATATATAGACATAGATAGATAGATAGCTAGATAGATAGATAGATAGGTAGATAGGTAGATAGGTAGATAGGTAGATAGGTAGATAGATAGATATATGTATATGTATATGTATATATATATATATACAATACGTATATAGTATTGGTATGTACTGGTGCCTTTTTGAAGCAGATGTTGTGAAAGGTTTGTCCCTGAAGGAGGCGCGCTCCAAAGCCCCAAATTGTTTTCGAACAAATTGTATGTAATTGTCCCGATGCTTTGATCAGTTTATAATCAGTTTATAATCAGTTATAGATTATCATTCATGTTTCTATATATTTATATATTATCAGTTTTAGGTAATAATCATTTTAAATAATCATTTATAGATATATGATCTATAATCATTTATAGATTATCATTCATAATCATTTATAGATTTATAATCCACATGTTTCTATATTTTCCTAAGCCCATAGAAACATATAGAAACCTTATCAATTACCGAGCAAAAATCCTGGAACCAAGGCACCACTGCACTCAGCAGCTGGTGGGTTCCACAGGACAAGGCCTAAAAAAGCTGGAGCCGGTTGGAAGTTCTGGTGGTGATTGAGCCAGTGAATGCTTAGAAATACGGTTGTTATATGGTTATCCTATGGTTATCCTATGGTTATCATATGGATATCATATGGTTATTATGTGGTTATATATCATATGCTTAGAAAATATGGTTATCATCTACCTACTATTACTGATTGGCTATGATAGTTGTATACGATTGGTGCATGGAATTATCTACTTGAATGGTGATCATCTACCTACTATTAATAGTTATTGATATTTATAGCTATGATAACCATATTCTGGTAGATGATAACTCTATTGTGGTTATCAGACGGTTATCATGTGAGGGTTTCCATACATGGTGGATACCCCCAATAGCTTGGATGTTTTATTTCATGGAAAATCCATCTATAAATGGATGATCTGGGGGTACCCCTATTTCAGGAAACCTCCATATGGTTATCATCTACCTACTATCATGGAGTTCTTGATCGTTATTGATAGTTATTTAATAGCTACTGGTTGGTGCTCAAAGTTATCATCTCAATGGTGAATAAATGGGGTTGAACAGCAAGTTATAACTTCCAGCCTACTATCATTTACCTATTGGTATCCTACTGGTTGTTGCTTGTGTGGGGGGGGACGCCCATAAGCTCAAGCGCTGCCGCTGGGAGAAGGGAATCTGTGTTCAAAACCCTCCAGATTTTCATGGTGGCATTTTCAAGAATGAGAGAGCATGGGAATATATCGAGATAATAGTGAGATCATTTTTCATTGTCAGCCAACAAACATGGAGATATCATGGGGATATCCTTGGGCATACAATGTGGGTATATGTAGTTGTGACATAATAGGAACATAATATGACATAATGCGATATCATGGGAATATCACGGGGGTATGTCAAGGTGATTTAATGGTGACATATATAATATTCCAGTAGGACAATAATGGGGGGTCGGTCCATACATACTGGTTGGGTAATGGGGCTTCTCAAAATGGATCGTTTTAATCCCCAATGTATTGGATAGCGTAAATCCAGCGCAATCATCAACCAACAGGGGGTTGGTAAAACACTGCTCAAGTGGCAGCGAGTAGATGGGTAAGGAGGATATATTCTCCGAAGTTGGACCTGATTCTGTTTTGAGTGTTACAGCCAGTTACAGCATTATGTTTTTGCAATGTAAATGATATTTGTGTGTCTTGATTCCGAAGTTTGTGTTGTTGTTAAGCGGGGTTCAAGCCCTGCGAGAAAAGACACAGTGCATTGGAATGACCGTAATGATCATAGATGTCATATGTCCTACAGTATGTTCATGCAGGCGTTTGAATGAATACGCACTAAACACACGAAACAACATATGGATCTCTCCTAGCCAAGGGTACCCTCCCAAAAAGAAACCATCTATGATCCATTTCAGGATGAACAACTCGTAGGTGGCGCAGTTCTTTTTGAAACTTGTTCAGCCCTATAATCTTCCCCATTTTCCAGTATATCCCCAACTTCCACACCCATCTTTTTTTCTCCTCAGAGTTGTTTCCAATTTTCTGAAGCCAACTCAGGAGTGTATGGCGATGCTGGCGCAGAAGGTCATGCCAGCCCCGTAGCCCTCCTTGGGCCAACGAGGAACTGGGATCTAAACCTCTGGATTAAAACAATGGATGAATCAAAAGCCACCCATTCTATAGTCATCCCCAAATAGATGGAAAAGTCAATCACCATCAAATTAGTAGGGATTTACTTTTCCACCTATTTGGGGATGACTTTACATAGTCTTATTCTTGGGTTTGTCCAAACCATTGGGCATAGCCTCAAAACTTGCAAGCAACCGCTTGGATGTTCCAGATGTATTTGAAACTTGGGATTCGCAGAAGTTGGGATTCGCCAGAAGGGATGGGCACATGCTGGGGTGACATTTTTAAAGGGGCCGTTTCCGGACGTTTGCCCCTACCTATCATGGGCGGATCGCAGTCCCCACCCTGTATCCGCAGTCCGCAGAGTTTCGCCACGGTCCTTTTTTGGGCAGCGATCAACAGTTGCGGATTGCGGAGCAACCATGTTGCTATGGGTCAGCAGCATGGTGAATAGCAAGATTCAGCTGAACGGTGTTGAACGGCGCCTCTGCCATCCCCTTGTACTGCTTGGTTGATGCATATGGATTCCTATTCTGGGTGGGTTCATAAACCTCAACGAACCAGCTAGGTGCATAAGCTCCAAACTGTCGTAGCAAATCAACCATCAGCCAACCATCATCTCTCCATTGTTCATCTCATATGTTTAGCGCTTCAAACCCATCTTTTGGTTACCCTCCTGTAAACTAATGTAGATGTGGATAGGTTTGGAAAACAATGGGTTTCCACATTTTTTTGCATGTTTACCCCAGAGTAAAACTCCCCATGGCTTTAACATTCACACTGAAATGCCATCATTGAACATCATGTTTAACCATAGCTCATTTCACAATATTCTAAGCTGCAAACCCATTTGTTCATCGTTAACATTACCCTCTGGTAATTTAACATAGCTATTGAAAATGTCCCATGTAGTTCGTTGATTTACCCAGCTAAAAAATGGTGGATCTTTCCATAGCTATGTAAACGTTTACCAGAGGGTACCCCTTCACATCAGTGATCCATATTTCATCCCCACCTGATAAACCTTATGGTCCCAGGCTCAGGGATGTACAGCTCGTAGCGCTGACCCAAGTAGTCCACGGCTAACAACCTGTCAGGTCAGCGGCGGTTTTTTTTCGCCGCAGCTGAGTTTTTTAACCACGAAAATATTGGAAAAATATGGCCCTAGATGGTGCGGTATATGGGAATATGCAACAAAACTGTGGATGGTTGCGAAATCCTGCACCACCACGGATGGTTTTCTGCTGATGAATAATGGGATAAACCAGCTATGAACTGGTGCAGGATTTCGCAACCATCCACAGCATGTTCAATGGGCATATGATATATGAATATAGTTACATTCCATGTATCTCTACATATTTACTTCATATAATCATATAGAACATTATAGAACTACATAAATGAGCTGGATAGGTACATAAACAAGGCTGACATGTTTTGATGCCGAATGACGAATGCATTTTACTTTTTGCCAATTCAATTTGGAAACAAAGTTTCGCGAAACAAATGGCCTCACATCACGAGATGTTGCATAGGTGTCCACCCCTCACAAAGGAAAGTGATACCCATTTGACATAGACAATTTTTCAAGAGACCTAGTATCAGCGTTGGACGGAACCTGTTCACAAAAAGATACAAAACAAAAAGCAAAAAGATTACATATATGATCGGTGGCGCGGTCACTACTACATTTCTGTGTCATTCCTTTCCGCTTTTACACATACCACATCGACCATCAAGCATCACACGGCCAATCTTGGATACCACAAAACAAAACAATGGCTAGCAATCAAAAATATCCCCAGGTTCAATGAATTACCAAACAATGGCCGGTAAACCATGGTAAACCTACCCCACACAAAATGGTTGGTAAACTGGTAAACCTACACTCCACCCATCCAGTTGCTTTCCCCAGGCCCCCGAGGCCCCCAAGGTTCCTAAGGCCCCCGCTGGCCGGGGCCCATTCCTTCTGGCACCAAGACCTGGATCTCTTGAGTCTGACCTTCCATGCACGCCTCAGCGACTAGAAAGAGTCTGGCAGGGAGCTCAGCCCCAGTTGTGGGTTGTTTTATGTTTGTGTGCATTAAAAACCAGATGCAGCCCACGAACCCGAATGCTCACACGTATGTTAATGGTACAGATGTCAAAGCACATGGATATGCAGTCACGCACAACGCTTTTCTGCAATAGTTTATTTGAACAGTCTTGTACATAGTTCCCCTGTTACCAGTCTGCAGTGTGGAGTGGGAAGTGTAGAGTGTGGAGTGTGGAGTGAGGGATGTGGAGTTTGTACATTGTGGAGTGTGGAGTGTAGAGTGTAAAGTGTAGAGTGTGGAGTGTGGAGTGTAAAGTGTAGAGTGTCAAGTGTGAAGTGAGGAGTGTGGAGTGTAAAGTGCGGAGTGTAAAGTGAGGAGTGTGGAGTGTAGAGTGCGGAGTGAGGAGTGTAAAGTGTAAAGTGTGGAGTGCCGAGTGTAAAGTGTAGAGTGCGGAGTGTGGAGTGGAAAGTGTAGAGTGTGGAGTGTGGAGTGTAAAGTGTAAAGTGTAAAGTGTGGAGTGTGGAGTGTGGAGTGTGGAGTGTAAAGTGTAAAGTGTAAAAGTGTAAAGTGTAGAGTGTGGAGTGCAAAGTGTAGAGTGGGGAGTGGGGAGTGGGGAGTGTGAAGTGAGGAGTGTGGAGTAGAAAGTGTGGAGTGTAAAATGTAGAGTGTGAAGTGTGGAGTGTAAAGTGTGGAGTGTAGAGTGCGGAGTGTGGAGTGCAACGTGTAGAGTGGGGAGTGGGGAGTGGAAAGTGTACAGTGTGCAGTGTAGAGTGTGGAGTGTAAAATGTAAAGTGTGGAGTGTAGAGTGTAAAGTGTAGAGTGTGGAGTGTGGAGTGTAAAGTGTAGAGTGTGGAGTGTGGAGTGTAAAGTGTAGAGTGTCGAGTGTGGAGTGAGGGGTGTAGAGTGTGGAGTGTGGAGTGGAAAGTGTGGAGTGTGGAGTGGAAAGTGTGGAAAGTGTGGAAAGTGTGGAGTGTGGAGTGGAAAGTGTGGAGTGTGGAGTGTGGAGTGTGGAGTGGAAAGTGTAGAGTGTGGAGTGTGGAGTGTGGAGTGTAAGGTAAGGAGTGTGGAGTGTAGAGTGTGGAGTGAGGAGTGTGGAAACCTTTGAAAAGGAGAGGTTTTGCAGCTTCCCCCATAGACACGGCGATGCCACAACAACACCAGAGACTCAAGACAAGACACGTAGGAACATCAAAACGATCATTTCGCGCGAGACTTCCTCCAATTTTCACAGTTTGAAACATGCCGAAAGGACATGTTTTGCAGCTTCCCCCATAGACACGGCGACGCCTCCAGAAAACCAGAGACTCGAGTGGGAGCACCAAAACGAGCATTTCGTACGAGACTTCCTCCAATTTTCACACTTCGCAGCTTCAAAATCGACGTTTTCCTACGAGTTTTCCTAGGAACCTGGAAATCTTGCAACCTCAAAATCGATGTTTCATGCGAGGCTTCCGTCAATTTTCAGCACATGTCACAAAATGCCACGCCTGCCACGGAATTTGCACCTTGTCGCCACTTGACGCAGCCCTGCCAATGCGATTTACAAAAAACACGCAACAGGACACGTCTAAAGTGCTGCGCCTGCCACGAAAAATGACGATGGACACGTCCAAAGTGCTGCGCCTGCCACGAAAACTGCAACACATCTTCTGACAACGTCACAAAAGTATTGCGCCTGCCACGCAAAACGACTTTCGACACGTTCCAGAACACGTCTGAATGTCACGAAGTGCCACGCCTGTTACGCGAAACGAAGCAACGACACGTCTGCAACCCCCAAAAAGGACCACCTCTGCAGAACTTCCCATAGGCACAGCCATACGGGGATCGCGCGAACGGTTGCGAACGGTTGCGAATGGTTGCGAACGGTTGCGCTCGTGAACGCAACGTCGAGCGAACACACCCTCAACCCCCAGACCCCCAGAGTGAAACGGGAACCCTTGCTACGCATTCGGGAAAAATCTAGATAGATTAGAGTAGATTAGATTAGATCAGATCAGATCAGATTAGATTAGATTAGATAGGTAGATTAGATAGGATAGATAGATAGATAGATAAATAGATAGATAGATAGATAGACAGATAGATAGATGGATAGAGAGATAGATAGATAGATAGATAGACAGATAGATAGACAGATAGATAGATAGAGAGAGAGATAGATAGATAATTGGATAGAGAGATAGAGAGATAGAGAGATAGATGGATAGATGGATAGATGGATAGATGGATGATTGGATACATGGATACATGGATAGATCGGTAGATAGGTAGATAGATAGATAGGTAGATAGAGAGATAGAGAGATAGAGAGATAGAGAGATAGAGAGATAGAGAGATAGAGAGATAGGTAGATGGATAGAGAGATAGATAGATAGATAGATAGGTAGATAGATAGATAGATAGACAGATAGTGGAGTGGAGCGGAGTGGAGTGGAGTGGAGTGGGGTGGAGTGGGGTGGAGTGGAGTGGAGTGGAGTGGAGTGGAGTGGGGTGGAGTGGAGTGGAGTGGAGTGGAGCGGAGCGGAGCGGAGTGGAGCGGAGCGGAGTGGAGTGGAGAGGAGAGGAGAGTAGAACGGAGTGGCGGAGCTAAGCGCAAGTATTTAATTTTCACCTGCTTGCCAATGACATGGAATGATGAGGAACATTGATCATTGAGAAAAAATGATTGCAAAAATGGAATTTTAAAATGAAATTTCAGTACGACCCCCCCCTCCAATCCCATTTTTAAGAGGGTAGGGATCCTGCTTTCGGCTCTGCTTTCACGGCTCGACCTTGACGCACTCCTTTCGCACGGCTTTCGCGCGTGGAGGTTTTGCTTTCGCGGGGGGTTCCCCACATGAACCCGAATACTAAATCCCTTCATGGAAGTTTTTGGTGCTGAACAAATGGAATTTTAAAATGAAATTTCAGTACGACTTCCCCCCCCTCAAACTCCATTTTTAAGAGGGTAGGGTTGGGAGTTGCATGTAAAACGTGGTTGTGTCAGCTAGTTCCAAGCTTCAAGACAAATCTGTAGGATGCGAACTGCACATGCACGCGCTCTGTCAACAAGGAATGTTCTGGAAGGCCGGGCACACATCTCTGCACACATTGCCACTGATGCTGCTTCTGTTTACCAATTCCAGGTCGTCAGGTGTCCAGTAACCTTGAATCACTAGATCTAACAACGAGAGCCCATGAGTTGAAAGTGTTCTGCGAATTTGGAAACAAGCTGTCAGTGCAGGGCAACAACACCTGTTCAATGGAATTTGCAAAACTCAGGCGACGTTGCATTGTTGCTCTATGTTTGGTCTGCATCATCTTGGAAGCGCACCACGAAACATGCCTGAAAAGGAAATGCATCATTCCTGAGCGGCTATGCCACTACCGTAGCTCCTGGCGCTCACAGAGAAGAGAGTGTTTTGACCACTCATTATATGATTTCACTTCAGAAATGGCAGCCTCCATCGCAAGCCCCAAGGGACACAAACTCCAAGGTCGAGAGAAAAATCGCTAAAGCAAAATCAACATAAATTCTGTGGCCGGATATGCACAGCATTCAACACTTGGTTTCTCTGGAATCCCTGCCCAATAAAAGACACGCCTTCACGGAAAGATTGTTAGCAAAATAGAGCTTCTCTTGCAACTCAAAGAGATCTGAATATCAACCACCTAAGAAACAGTGAGGAAACAGGACTCTCAAAAACAGCGTTTTGACATGGAAACAGCGACGCGGTTCAAAGGTGGCTGTCAAGGGGAGCCGTCGAATCTTGGTGGGCAATGGGAACAATCAAACAAGCTAGGTTTGGGAGTTGCATGTAAAACGTCGTTGTGTCAGCTAGTTCCAAGCTTCAAGACAAATCTGTAGGATGCTAACTGCACATGCACGCGCTCTGTCAACAAGGAATGTTCTGGAAGGCCGGGCACACATCTCTGCACACATTGCCACTGATGCTGCTTCTGTTTACCATTTCAAGGTCGTCAGGTGTCAAGCAACCTTGACAAGGGTGGACGTCACTTGGATGTCTCTAGAACTGCCAATGAGAGACCATGAGTTGGAGGTTTTCTGCGAATTTGGAAACAATGCTGTCAGTGCAGGGCAACAACACCTGTTCAATGGAATTTGCAAAACTCAGGCGACGTTGCATTGTTGCTCTATGTTTGGTCTGCATCATCTTGGAAGCGCACCACGAAACATGCCTGAAAAGGAAATGTATCATTCCTGAGCGGCTATGCCACTACCGTATCTCCTGGCGCTCACAGGGAACAGAATGCTTTGACCACTCAATATGATATGATTTGACTTCAGAAATGGCAGCCTCTATCGCAAACCCGACGTCGTGACACATGCTGAGTCTTCAAGCAATCTCCCTTGGCAAAGGCGCTCAAAACGCCATGTGAATGTGCAAGCCCTATACTGAATCTGATTTGTGGCCAATCCAAACAGAGGAACGCGCTTGGTTGCGACAGTCCGTCATGCCGAAGTCAGCCATGGTCTTCCAACCTGTTGAGAATTCCAAACTAACGATCTCCCAGTCTCTGAGATGCACCAGCACCTCCCATCCAGTGGACAAAAGCCAGAGTTTAAGGACCGAAGGAATTCTGGCGCAGATTCGAAAATCTGAACATCTACAGCATGCTGTGGAGTCATTGTAAGAGTTCGCAGGCTGCTCCAAGATTTCGTGCTGAACACGCAGTGCGACATGTACTAGAATGAACTGGAGACGGCTTTGAGACACAGAATCTGGCACAAGTTTCTGAAGCCTCGGGAATAAAGAAATACCTTGTCTCCGACAGCCCAAAGCAGCTGGACTGACTTGTAAAGATTGAGAGAAAAAATGCTAAAGCAAAATGAAAATATAATACCGTGGCCGGATATGCGCAGCATTCAACACTTGGTCTTAACCAAATCGTGGCTTGGAAAAATATGGGAAAAACTGCCATCTCATATCTCATGCCATCTCATGCTATCTCATGCCGTCTCATGCCGTCTCAACACTTACCGAGCACAGGCTTCTCCTACATGCATGACAGGCAGGCAATCCGCCTCCGCAATCCGCCTCCAGCATTCATGCAAGATGTAACCCGTCAACATACCCTTCATGCAAACAAACTAGATCAGAATCATCAGAAACGATATCACCTGAGCCTGAGGACTCAATCAAGGAACGACACCCGGATAAAGAAAGCGCCACACTCTCAAAGATCACCATCGAATGGCTGCGCAGATCTTTTCAGGTTTGGGCCAATGATGACACGCTGAAGGCACTCTCTTCAACTCAAACAGGTCTTGCGGTGCGGAACAGTTCGATAACAACCTGCCTCAGCAGTGTTTCTTTCATGTAGGTAGAAGGCCAAAGCAATCACGCCATACCACGACACATCTGGAGCATCGGGGCGAGCAAGCAACTGTTTCAGGGCAGTCCCTCAAACCTACAGCGGTGCCATGAGCACGGGCTATCTTTGGCCCTATCTTTGTGCATGTTGCACACAATTCGCAAGGGAATTGGTGACGAGATACGCAAACATTGGGGTGGAGACATGGTGGGCTTGCCAGCATGGCCTTTTCATGGACGAATTTTAGGATCGAAAAGAGCCTTGCACAAGTAACTATGCTACATGCTGGCATCTTCCTGGAAACGCGGGAGACGGCAATTCCTCTTCTGAGCATGATGACCACTGCAACAATTTTTTGCCTTTGATGCGATGCCAGGTGTACTTTACTTCCGCTCTGCCAGTCAACAGGCATGTCCCCAAGCTGGATGTCTGCCTTTGAAATATCATGGCCTGCACTGATTGCACCCTACTCAGCAGCTGAAGCATTGAAACCACGCAAACTGTTTCTCTGGCATCCTGAACATGGGCAGCTTCGATGAATGGACACTTTTTAAAGGAGTATTAGCTGGTGAATGCACAGGTGTTTCTGGCGTTTCCGTCCCGAGTGTCTTGCAGAACCTGAACTATGTCGTGACATGCGATTAATTCCAAGCCCTTCACTTGGCATTTGGCTTGTGAGAAGGGTGACCCCTGCAACCGCTGTTTTCTTGTGATGCGAGGCGCACCTTACTTTTGTTTTGGGAATCTTGAGAGTGCACAGACCTGTCCACTGTGGCAGGGAGCCAGCTGCACCGTTGAATCGCGGTCGCCATCCCCAGCTTTTCAGTTCAACAAACCTGTCATGACGCTGAAAGTTCGAGCAAGGGCATGTACAATGCTCCATTGGGGTCTCTATATCACATCCTCAGATCTGCAAAATGGCATGCGTGATTTCGCATGATTCTTTGCACACACCTGTTAAGGCAACACATGGCAACACTTTCAAGGAGAAGCCTTGGTGGACGGTTTTTTGGTTTCAAACGCAAAGATCTATGTAGGGATTCACCCTTCCTGAAAAGAGAAATACCTGGAAAAGTTAAAGCACTCCAAATTCGCAACATCTTAAGACTCTGTCGCGTTTGAACTGGGGTCAGCAGCCTCAGTTACGAATCATCCAGGAAGCCAGTGTCATGGAAAGCACTGCAGCCCTGGAGCCCATGTGCGACATCAATATTTTCCTTTGGGAAGAAATCTAAACTGCACTCAAGATGCAAGATATCTATAGATATCTTTGATATCTTTTCTTAGAAGAACTTGCGGCAACTACTCCCTACAAAATGCATGTGAATATCAGCTACTCAGGAAACAGTGAGGAAACAGGACTCTCAAAAACAGCGTTTTGACATGTTTTGACATGGGAACAGCTACGATGTTCAAAGGTGGCTGTCAAGGGGAGCCGTCCAATCTTGGTGGGAAAAGGGAACGATAAAACAAGTTAGGTTTGGGAATTGCATGTAAAACGTCGCTGTGTCACCTTGTCCGAAGCTTCAAGACAAATGGCTCAAATCTGCAGGATACTAACTGCACATGCACGCGCTCTGTCAACAAGGAATGTTCTGGAAGGCCGGGCACACATCTCTGCACACATTGCCACTGATGCTGCTTCTGTTTACCATTTCCAGGTCGTCAGGTGTCAAGCAACCTTGACAAGGGTGGACGTCACTTGGATGTCTCTAGAACTGCCAATGAGAGACCACGAGTTGGAGGTTTTCTGCAAATTTGGAAACAGCTGTCGGCGCAGGGCAACAACACCTGCACAATAGAATTTGCAAAATTCAGGCGACGTTGCATTGTTGCTCTATGTTTGGTCTGCATCATCTTGGAAGCGCACCACGAAACATGCCTGAAAAGGAAACGTATCATTCCTGAGCGGCTATGCCACTACTGTAGCTCCTGGCGCTCACAGGGAACAGAATGCTTTGACCACTCAATATGATTTTGACTTCAGAAATGCCAGCCTTTATCGCAAACCCGACGACGTGACACATGCTGAGTCTTCAAACAATCTCCCTTGGCAAAGGCACTCAAAACGCCATGTGAATGTGCAAACCCTATACTGAATCTGATTTGTGGCCAATCCAAACGGAGGAACGCGCTTGGTTGCGACATGCCGTCATGCCGAAGTCAGCCATGGTCTTCCAACCTGTTGGGAATTCCAAACTAACGATCTCCCAGTCTCTGAGATGCACCAGCACCTCCCATCCAGTGGACAAGAGCCAGAGTTTAAGGACCGAAGGAATTCTGGCGCAGATTCGAAAATCTGAACATCTACAGAGTGCTGTAGAGTCATTGTAAGAGTTCGCAGGGTGCTCCAAGATTTCGTGCTGAACACGCAGTGCGACATGTACTAGAATGAACTGGAGACGGCTTTGAGACACAGAATCTGGCACAAGTTGCTGAAGCCTCGGGAATAAAGAAATACCTTGTCTCCGACAGCCCAAAGCAGCTGGACTGACTTGTAAAGATTGAGAGAAAAAATGCTAAAGCAAAATGAAAATATAATACCGTGGCCGGATATGTGCAGCATTCAACACTTGGTTTTAACCAAATCTTGGCTTGGAAAAATATGGGAAGAACTGCCATCTCATATCTCATGCCATCTCATGCTATCTCATGCCGTCTCATGCCGTCTCAACACTTACCGAGCACAGGCTTTTCCTACATGCATGACAGGCAGGCAATCCGCCTCCGCAATCCGCCTCCAGCATTCATGCAAGATGTAACCCGTCAACATACCCTTCATGCAAACAACTAGATCAGAATCATCAGAAACGATATCACCTGGGCCTGAGGACTCAATCAAGGAACGACACCCGGATAAAGAAAGCGCCACACTCTCAAAGATCACCATCGAATGGCTGCGCAGATCTTTTCAGGTTTGGGCCAATGAAGACACGCTGAAGGCACTCTCTTCAACTTAATCAGGTCTTGCGGAGCAGCTCGATAACAACCTGCCTTAGCTGTGTTGCTTTCATGGGTAGAAGGCCAAAGAAATCACAATATGTCACAGGACGTTTCCCATGCCTTAATTTGGAGCATCTGGGCGAGAATGGGAGCTACCAACTGTTTCTGGGCAGTCCTTCAACCCAACAATGGTGCCATGAGCACGGGCTATCTGTGTGCAACGTTGTTGACGAGATATGCAGACCCTAAGGTGGAGACATGGTGGGCTTGGCGGGATTGCCTTTTCACGACGCAGCGAAACTGTCCATTGCTGCTTCAATCATTCAAATCAAGCTTATGGACGACTTTTAGGATCGAAAGGACCCCTGCACAAGTGACTATGCTGCACACCCGCATTTTTCCTCTGAGCACTGTTTGCCTTTGATGCGAGTGCGCTTTACTTTCGCTGAATGAATTTTGAGAGTTAGCGGACCTGTCCACTGTACCGGGAAACCATTTACACCGCTGACTTGCGCTTGGCATCCACAGCTTTTCCATTCAACTAACCCATGACGCCATCTTCCTGGAAATGGAATTGGCTGTTGGATGCACAGGTGTCTTTGCCATTTCTTTCCTACATGTCTAGCAACAGCGAAACCTTAAATATGCCGCGGCAAGCCCTTCACTTTGCTCTTGGCTTGTAAAAAGGATGACTACCGCGACAACTGTTTGCCTTTGATGCTATGGAAGGTGCACTTTATTTCCGCTCCGCCAGTCGACAGGCGTGTTAGCATGTCCCTGGGTTGGATGTCTGCGTCTGATATCACATGGCCACTCAAATGACGCCGGTGACGCTGTCTGAAGTGGCCTTTGCTCCTCTACACTTCTACAGTTTGAATTTCGTCAGAGCAAAGTCGCCACTGATTTTTGCGAAGCCCACTCTGCTTGCTCTTTGGGCAGATCTACCCATTGTCGAGGCCAGGCTACACCGCTCGCACTCGTCTGCAGCTCCATTCAACTGACCGACGCTGAAAGTTGCAGAAAACGTGGACAAGTGAAAAAACTGCCGAAACTAACCTGCCACATAAGACTCGTGTAGCGCGCTGGGCAAAATAGATCGACTTCATCATAATCACATCCAAATTGGAGCCTATGCAAGGGCGTGACACTCCCTCCATTAACGTTTTCTTCCCTGGACCCACGCAATCAGTTCAAATGAGGGGCTTGAGACAAGACAAGAGCTCCCTTTTAAGCGACTACTCTAAAATAACGCATATACTGTAGAACTACGGCTCTCTGTTTAGCGGGCTTTGCTTCCAAACAGAATTTGCTGCTGGCAATGGAAAGTTTCAGCACTTTTGCAGAAGTACCAGTCAATGTCCAAATTGCGTTCGCACGATTTCCCAGGACTACCGCCACCAATTGAGTTCTCGGCCAACAGAAGTGACATTCACTGACTGCCGCGACAAGATTCTAGCTGAGAAACAAGAAATCCTATACACACATTGGATTCCTCCAGTGTCAACTCACCAATCGACTCTTTGTGGAACTGAAAGCCGCGCTGGAAGCAGTGAATGCTGCACACAACATGTTGTGGTAGCCAATAGCAATTAAAGCTGGCGATTGAGATCTCAAGGCTTTTGAAGGGGCTGCTGGTGTGGTCTCACTGGACGCGTTCGTGTCACTTCAGTGAGAAAGGACTCTAGTTTCTTGCCAGTCTGGCCAACAGAAGTGACATTCACTGACTGTCGAGTCAAGATTGTAGGTGAGGAAAAATTATAGCAAGTGTTCCCATATAGAATCCTATACACACATTAAATTCCTCCAGTGTCAACAAACCAATCGACTCTATGTGGAACTGAAAGCCGCGCTGCGAGCAGCGAATTGCTGCACGCAACATGTTGTGGTAGCCAATAGCAATGAAAGCTCACGGTTGAGATCTCAAGGCTTTTGGAGGGGCTGTTGGTGTGGTCTCACTGGACGCGTTCGTGTCACTTCAGTGAGAAAGGACTCTAGTTTCTTGCCAGTCTGGCCAACAGAAGTGACATTCAGTGACTGTCAAGTCAAGATTGTAGGTGAGGAACAGGCACAGCAAGTGTTCCCATATAGAATCCTATACACACATTACACATTGGATTCCTCCAGCGTCAACAAACCAATCGACTCTATGTGGAACTGAAAGCCGCGCTGCAAGCAGTGAATGCTGCACACAACATGTTGTGGTGGCCAATAGCAATTAAAGCTCGCGATTGAGATCCCAAGGCTTTTCCAGAAGGTGTTGGCGTAGTCTCACCGGACTTGCTCGTGTCACTTCAGTGAGAAAGGACTCTAGTTTCTTGCCAGTCTGGCCAACAGAAGTGACATTCAGTGACTGTCAAGTCAAGATTGTAGGTGAGGAACAGGCACAGCAAGTGTTCCCGTATAGAATCCTATACACACATTGGATTCCTCTAGTGTCAACAAACCAATCGACTCTATGTGGAACTGAAAGCCGCGCTGCAAGCAGTGAATGCTGCACACAACATGTTGTGGTAGCCAATAGCAATTAAAGCTGCCGATTGAGATCTCAAGGCTTTTGAAGGGGCTGTTGGTGTGGTCTCACTGGACGCGTTCGTGTCACTTCAGTGAGAAAGGATGTTTCTTGCCAGTCTGGCCAACAGAAGTGACATTCACTGACTGTCGAGTCAAGACTGTAGGTGAGGAACAGGCACAGCAAATGTTCCCATTTACAATCCTACACGCACATTGGATTCCTCCAGTGTCAACAAACCAATCGTTTCTATCTGGAACTGAAAACCGGGCTGCAAGCAGCGAATTGCTGCACGCAACATGTTGTGGTAGCCAATAGCAATGAAAGCTCACGGTTGAGATCTCAAGGCTTTTGGAGGGGCTGTTGGTGTGGTCTCACTGGACGCGTTCGTGTCACTTCAGTGAGAAACGACTCTAGTTTCTTGCCAGTCTGGCCAACAGAAGTGACATTCAGCGACTGTCAAGTCAAGATTGTAGGTGAGGAACAGGCACAGCAAGTGTTCCCATATAGAATCCTATACACACATTGGATTCCTCCAGTGTCAACTCACCAATCGACTCTATGTGGAACTGAAAGCCGCGCTGCAAGCAGTGAATGCTGCACACACGTGTTACAGCAGCCGGTAGCAATTAAAGCTCGCGGTTGAGATCTCAAGGCTTTTGAAGGGGCTGTTGGTGTGGTCTCACTGGACGCGTTCGTGTCACTTCAGTGAGAAACGACTCTAGTTTCTTGCCAGACTGGCCAACAGAAGTGACATTCAGTGACTGTCAAGTCAAGATTGTAGGTGAGGAACGGGCACAGCCAGTGTTCCCATATACCATCCTACACAGATTGGGTTCCTCCAGTGTCAACAAACCAATCGTTTCTATCTGGAACGGAAAACCGGGCTGCAAGCAGTGAATGCTGCAAGCAACGTGTTGTGGCAGCCAACAGCAATTAAAGCTCGTGATTGAGATGCCAAGGCTTTTCCAGAAGGTGTTGGCGTAGTCTCACCGGACTTGCTCGTGTCACTTCAGTAAAAAACGACTCTAGTTTCTTGCCAGTCTGGCCAACAGAAGTGACATTCACTGACTGTCAAGTCAAGACTGCAGGTGCGGAACAGGCACAGCAAGTGTTCCCGTATAGAATCCTATACACACATTGGATTCCTCCAGTGTCAACAAACCAATCGTTCTGGAACTGAAAGCCGCGCTGCAAGCAGTGAATGCTGCACACAACATGTTGTGGTAGCCAACAGCAATTAAAGCTCGCGGTTGAGATCTCAAGGCTTTTCCAGAAGGTGTTGGCGTAGTCTCACCGAACTTGCGCGTGTCACTTCAGTGAGAAACAGCTCTAGTTTCTTGCCGGTCTGGCCAACAGAAGTGACATTCAGTGACTGTCAAGTCAAGATTGTAGGTGAGGAACAGGCACAGCAAGTGTTCCCATATAGAATCCTATACACACATTACACATTGGATCCCTCCAGTGTCAACTCACCAATCGACTCTATGTGGAACTGAAAGCCGCGCTGCAAGCAGCGAATGCTGCACACAACATGTTGTGGTAGCCAATAGCAATTAAAGCTCGCGATTGAGATCTCAAGGCTTTTGAAGGGGCTGTTGGTGTTGGTGGGCTTGGCGGCATTGCCTTTTCACGACGCAGCGAAACTGTCCATTGCTGCTTCAATCATTCAAATCAAGCTTATGGACGACTTTTAGGATCGAAAGGACCCCTGCACAAGTGACTATGCTGCACACCCGCATTTTTCCTTTGAGCACTGTTTGCCTTTGATGCGAGTGCGCTTTACTTTCGTTGAATGAATTTTGAGAGTTAGCGGACCTGTCCACTGTACCGGGAAACCATTTACACCGCTGACTTGCGCTTGGCATCCACAGCTTTTCCATTCAACTAACCCATGACGCCATCTTCCTGGAAATGGAATTGGCTGTTGGATGCACAGGTGTCTTTGCCATTTCTTTCCTAAATGTCTAGCAACAGCGAAACCTTAAATATGCCGCGGCAAGCCCTTCACTTTGCTCTTGGCTTGTAAAAAAGATGACTACTGCGACAACATGCGACAACTGTTTGCCTTTGATGCTATGGAAGGTGCACTTTATTTCCGCTCCGCCAGTCGACAGGCGTGTTAGCATGTCCCTGGGTTGGATGTCTGCGTCTGATATCACATGGCCACTCAAATGACGCCGGTGACGCTGTCTGAAGTGGCCTTTGCTCCTCTACACTTCTACAGTTTGAATTTCGTCAGAGCAAAGTCGCCACTGATTTTTGCGAAGCCCACTCTGCTTGCTCTTTGGGCAGATCTACCCATTGTCGAGGCCAGGCTACACCGCTCGCGCTCGTCTCCAGCTCCATTCAACTGACCGACGCGGAAAGTTGCAGAAAACGTGGCCAAGTGAAGAAACTGCCGAAACTAACCTGCCGTTTGACTAGCATAAAACTCGTGTAGCGCGCTGGGCAAAATAGATCGACTTCATCACATCCAAATTGGAGCCTATGCAAGGGCGTGACACTCCCTCCATTAACGTTTTCTTCGCTTGGCCCACACAATCAGTTCAAATGAGGGGCTTGAGACAAGACAAGAGCTCCCTTTTAAGCGACTACTCTAAAATAACGCATATACTGTAGAACTACGGCTCTCTGTTTAGCGGGCTTTGCTTCCAAACAGAATTTGCTGCTGGCAATGGAAAGGTTCAGCACTTTTGCAGAAGTACCAGTCAATGTCCAAATTGCGTTCGCACGATTTCCCAGGACTACCGCCACCAATTGAGTTCTCGGCCAACAGAAGTGACATTCACTGACTGCCGCGACAAGATTCTAGCTGAGAAACAAGAAATCCTATACACACATTGGATTCCTCCAGTGTCAGCTCACCAATCGACTCTTTGTGGAACTGAAAGCCGCGCTGCAAGCAGTGAATGCTGCACACAACATGTTGTGGCAGCCAATAGCAATTAAAGCTGGCGATTGAGATCTCAAGGCTTTTGAAGGGGCTGCTGGTGTGGTCTCACTGGACGCGTTCGTGTCACTTCAATGAGAAAGGACTCTAGTTTCTTGCCAGTCTGGCCAACAGAAGTGACATTCACTGACTGTCGAGTCAAGATTGTTCCGATAACACATTAAATTCCTCCAGTGTCAACAAACCAATCGACTCTATGTGGAACTGAAAGCCGCGCTGCGAGCAGTGAATGCTGCACACACATGTTACAGCAGCCGATAGCAATTAAAGCTCGCGATTGAGATCTCAAGGCTTTTGAAGGGGCTGCTGGTGTGGTCTCACTGGACGCGTTCGTGTCACTTCAGTGAGAAAGGACTCTAGTTTCTTGCCAGTCTGGCCAACAGAAGTGACATTCACTGACTGTCGAGTCAAGATTGTAGGTGAGGAAAAATTATAGCAAGCGTTCCCATATAGAATCCTATACACACATTAAATTCCTCCAGTGTCAACAAACCAATCGACTCTGTGGAACTGAAAGCCGCGCTGCAAGCAGTGAATTGCTGCACGCAACATGTTGTGGTAGCCAATAGCAATGAAAGCTCACGGTTGAGATCTCAAGGCTTTTGGAGGGGCTGTTGGTGTGGTCTCACTGGACGCGTTCGTGTCACTTCAGTGAGAAACGACTCTAGTTTCTTGCCAGTCTGACCAACAGAAGTGACATTCACTGACTGTCGAGTCAAGATTGTAGGTGGGGAACAGGCACAGCAAGTGTTCCCATATACAATCCTACACACACATTGGATTCCTCCAGTGTCAACAAACCAATCGTTTCTATCTGGAACTGAAAACCGGGCTGCAAGCAGCGAATTGCTGCACACAACATGTTGTGGTAGCCAACAGCAATTAAAGCTCGCGGTTGAGATCCCAAGGCTTTTCCAGAAGGTGTTGGCGTAGTCTCACCGAACTTGCGCGTGTCACTTCAGTGAGAAACGGCTCTAATTTCTTGCCAGTCTGGCAAACAGAAGTGACATTCAGCGACTGTCAAGTCAAGATTGTAGGTGAGGAACAGGCACAGCAAGTGTTCCCATATAGAATCCTATACACACATTGGATTCCTCTATGTGGAACTGAAGGCCGCGCTGCAAGCAGTGAATGCTGCACACAACATGTTGTGGTAGCCAACAGCAATTAAAGCTCGCGGTTGAGATCTCAAGGCTTTTCCAGAAGGTGTTGGCGTAGTCTCACCGAACTTGCGCGTGTCACTTCAATGAGAAAGGACTCTAGTTTCTTGCCAGTCTGGCCAACAGAAGTGACATTCACTGACTGTCGAGTCAAGATTGTTCCGATACACACATTAAATTCCTCCAGTGTCAACAAACCAATCGACTCTATGTGGAACTGAAAGCCGCGCTGCAAGCAGTGAATGCTGCACACACATGTTACAGCAGCCGATAGCAATTAAAGCTCGCGGTTGAGATCTCAAGGCTTTTGAAGGGGCTGTTGGTGTGGTCTCACTGGACGCGTTCGTGTCACTTCAGTGAGAAACGACTCTAGTTTCTTGCCAGTCTGGCCAACAGAAGTGACATTCAGTGACTGTCAAGTCAAGATTGTAGGTGAGGAACAGACAGGCACAGCAAGTGTTCCCATATAGAATCCTATACACACATTGGATTCCTCCAGTGTCAGCAAACCAATCGACTCTTTGTGGAACTGAAAGCCGCGCTGCAAGCAGTGAATGCTGCACACACGTGTTATAGCCAATAGCAATTAAAGCTCGTGATTTAGATCTCAAGGCTTTTCCAGAAGGTGTTGGCGTAGTCTCACTGGACGCGTTCGTGTCACTTCAGTGAGAAACGACTCTAGTTTCTTGCCAGACTGGCCAACAGAAGTGACATTCAGTGACTGTCAAGTCAAGATTGTAGGTGAGGAACGGGCACAGCCAGTGTTCCCATATACAATCCTACACACATTGGGTTCCTCCAGTGTCAACAAACCAATCGTTTCTATCTGGAACGGAAAACCGGGCTGCAAGCAGTGAATGCTGCAAGCAACGTGTTGTGGCAGCCAACAGCAATTAAAGCTCGTGATTGAGATGCCAAGGCTTTTCCAGAAGGTGTTGGCGTAGTCTCACCGGACTTGCTCGTGTCACTTCAGTGAGAAAGGACTCTAGTTTCTTGCCAGTCTGGCCAACAGAAGTGACATTCACACCTCTCACGGTCTCTTCAACACTCTACTTACTTCCCTGGTTCTCTGCTTCTTTGCCGTTCTGAAGCATCCGAGAATAGAAGGAAATGTCCTCCACATTAAGTTCAGTGAGCTTTTCATTTGGTTGCCGGTTTGATCAGACTTGGCCATTGAAGAAGGATTCGGAAGGCATATCCCCGTTGTTCCTGAAGTGCCTCAGGCACTCGATCACTTCTATGATTGGGCACACTTGGACCCTTGACCAATCAAGCGATGTTTGTTCGAATGTTCATCGGTCTGCTGTGAAGATTTCTCGGCACTGTCCAAAACTCAGAATCAATGGACTTTGACCGAACAAAAGCTGGGCAAAGATCGGCGAAGCTACAACCAGCCACGATGGGAAATGATGATCTATTTGAAACTCAACTTTGTAACAACTATGCTGGCCACAAGTGCCTGATTATTTTGGTTGAAATTCGGACCGTAGAGTGATTGGACCTCAAGAGCCATCTGTTCTGGAACCATCTTTGCCGTAGAGCAACTCCCCCGAACTACCTGTGTCAAATTGTCCTATCTCCAAAGCTCGACATGGCGCAAACCAAGTGGGAAAAGTGGTAGCTTAGAGGTGGTAGCTTTGAAACACCAACATTCTAAGCATTCCCCTCTCCATTGTTGGCTCGCTACACTGCTACACAAGATGAAACTCCATGAAAATCCCATAATTCTACCCGAAAGAACCAACGCGAGTGTGTATGTGTGTGTGTGTTTGTGTGTGTTTTTGCGTTTGCATGAGTGCGTTGATCGGCAGTGACTGATCAAACGGCTGCAGAGGTCGATCGACTTTAAACAAGTGACAGTGTCCAAGCTCGTCTGTTTACCACAAAGTTCCTGAATGTTCCAGATTTTGTTGGCAATAAAATGCCATAAACTACAAGCATGCCAGCAAACACGTCCCACCGTTCAGACAACTTTGGATTCCAAAGTTTCAAGCCTCCAGCAGCAAGACTCTGACCATTTGAATGCACAAATAGTCATTGGCCAAGTCAGAACCGCAAAGGCAAGGGAAAAAAACAACGACAACGACAACAGGACCAAGCAGCAACAGCTATCACAACAACAACAACAACAACAACAACAACAACAACCACGACGACGACGACGACGCCGCCGCCGCCGACGACGACGACGAAGACGACGAAGACGACGACAACAACGACAACGACGACAACGACGACAACAAGGACAACGACAACGACAACGACAACACGAACAAGAACAAGAACGAGAACGAGAACGAGGACCAGAAGCAAATGCCAGCTCTGCAACAAGATGCAGCTCGCAGCATGTCATGTCCGCAAGTTCACATGAAATCCCCTTCTCTCTTTCCCTCCCCCGACCCCTACAGGCATCGCCGGTGTGCGAAGCTCTACATTTATCTAGATAGATTAGATAGATAGAGAGATACAGAGAGAGATAGAGAGATAGATAGAGAGATAGATAGAGAGAAAGATAGAGAGATAGATAGAGAGATAGATAGAGAGATAGATAGACAGATAGATAGATAGAGAAATAGATAGACAGATAGATAGATAGAGAAATAGATAGACAGATAGATAGATAGAGAAATAGATAGAGAGAGAGAGAGAGAAAGAAAGAGATAGATAGATAGATAGACAGACAGACAGATAGATAGATA
Source organism: Cladocopium goreaui (assembly GCA_947184155.2). Classification (NCBI taxonomy): domain Eukaryota; class Dinophyceae; order Suessiales; family Symbiodiniaceae; genus Cladocopium; species Cladocopium goreaui. The sequence goes on along the minus strand of CAMXCT020004546.1, from coordinate 362,361 downwards.
GATAGAAAGAGATAGATAGATAGATTAGATTAGGTTAGAAAGGATAGATAGATTAGATTGATTAGATTGATTAGATTGATTAGATTGATTAGATTGATTAGATTGATTAGATTGATTAGATTGATTAGATAGATTAGATAGACTAGATAGATTAGATAGATTAGATAGATTAGATAGATTAGATAGATTAGATAGATTAGATAGATTAGATAGATTAGATAGACTAGATAGATTAGATAGATTAGATAGATTAGATAGATTAGATAGATTAGATAGACTAGATAGATTAGATAGATTAGATAGTTTAGATAGATTAGGTAGATTAGATGGATTAGAGAGATTAGAGAGATTAGATAAATTAGATAGATTAGATAGATTAGATAGACTAGATAGATTAGATAGATTAGATAGATTAGATAGATTAGGTAGATTAGATAGATTAGATAGATTAGATAGATTAGATAGATTAGATAGATTAGATAGATTAGATAGATTAGATAGACTAGATAGATTAGATAGATTAGATAGTTTAGATAGATTAGATAGATTAGATGGATTAGAGAGATTAGATAGATTAGATAGATTAGATAGATTAGATAGATTAGATAGATTAGACCAGATCAGATCAGATCAGATTAGATTAGATTAGGTTAGATTAGATTAGATAGATTAGATTAGGTTAGATTAGATAGATAGATAGATCGATAGATAGATAGATAAGATAAGAAAAGATAAGATAAGATAAGATTAGATTAGATTAGGTTAGATTAGATTAGATAGATAGATAGATTAGGTTAGATTTGATTAGATTCGATTAGATTAGGTTAGGTTAGATTAGGTTAGGTTAGATTAGATTAGATAGATAGATTGATTAGATAGATTAGATAGATAGATAGATAGATGGATTAGATAGATTAGATAGAATAGATAGATTAGATTAGATTAGATTAGATTAGGTTAGGTTAGGTTAGATTAGGTTAGGTTAGATTAGATTAGATAGATAGATTAGATTGATTAGATTGATTAGATAGATTAGATAGAATAGATAGATTAGATAGAGTAGATAGATTAGGTAGATTAGATAGATTAGATTAGATTAGATAGATTAGATAGAGATAGATAGATTAGATAGAGATAGATAGAGATAGATAGAGATAGATAGAGATAGATAGAGATAGATAGAGATAGATAGAGATAGATAGAGATAGATAGAGATAGGTAGAGATAGATAGAGATAGATGGAGATAGACAGACTGATAGGCAGACTGATAGATAGACAGACTGATAGACAGACTGATAGATAAACTGATAGATAGACTGATAGATAGACTGATAGATAGACTGATAGATAGACTGATAGATAGACTGATAGATAGACTGATAGATAGACTGATTGGTAGACTGATTGATAGACTGATTGATAGACTGATTAATAGACTGCTTGGTTGACTGATTGATTGATAGATAGATGGATGTCTGTGTGTGTGTTTCTGCCTGTATGTCTGTATGCCTGTATGTCTGTATGTCTGCACAATCAGATCAAGATATACTGTATAAGTATATACCTGTACGTACACGCGTATATTAAATTAGAACGACCATAGGAAGAATTAAGAAACCACAAAAAATTACTGATAACTGATGATGATAAGTTACAAGTATAGACATCATCAAACTTACCATGTGGATCCATTTAGGTTGAACCCCCAGTCATTGCTTAAGTAGTTCACTGTTGACCCAGTTCCCGGTAGTTGTTACTCCCATCGGGGCGTATCTCACCAAGATTCTCCTGCTTCCTGCTGTTGTCTTTGAACCTGGTGCATCTTGTCTCCGGCGCCAATTCTAAATTTGCAGGGCTCAAGGTCCCAAAACTAGACGACGGTTGGCCCGAGAGCGAAACAGATGTTTTTCAAGCAGCTCTGAGGATGGTAGTCGTAAAAGATAGTCGGTGAATGGTTGGTGAATTTTTTATGAGCTATGGAAGGATATGGTGTGAAAAAGTAAGATTGATTAAGAAGAGGATACTTGGTAAAGGGCATCAGATGACACGTGTCTTGCAACCACAGAGGGAAAGAGGGAGGAGAGAGAGAGAGAGAAGGAAAGGGGGGTAGAAAGAAAACATGGAGAAATATAATGTGAGAAACAAAAATGCACAGGAGGCTCGGTACCATGATGCTGCGAACGACATGTGTTATCTCATTTTACTATGGCAATTCCTACACACATTGCCGAAAAAGCTCGGCACCATCATTCCGTGGATGTGAAGAAACGCGACGCGTTTATACAGAGACGCTTTTACACACAGAAGCTTTTACACACAGGAGCTTTTACACACAGACACTTTTACACACAGACGCTTTTACACACACAGAAACTTTTACACACAGAAGCTTTTACACACAGGAGCTTTTACACACAGACACTTTTACACACAGACGCTTTTACACACACCGAAACTTTTACACGCAGACGCTTTTACACACGGACACTTTTACACACAGGAACTTTTACACAGAGACACTTTTACATACAGACGTCTTTACACACAGACACTTTTGCACACAGGCACATTTACACGCAGAAGCTTTTACACCAAGACGCTTTTCCACACAGATGCTTTTACACACAGACTCTTGTACACACAGACGCTCTTATAGACAAAACCCGTTACACACAGGCGCTTTTACAGGCCGACGCTTTTACAACACATACCAACACGAAATGACGCTTTGAAATCGCAGTGAAACGTCGTGGCTCAGAAGTGCCAACCTTAGTGCACAGCACAGCGCTGGACACATTCCAGTAATTTGATTTACTTCAAGACCAAAAAAAAAACATCAAAAACCCAGGCCGGTACCAAACTGGCGCAAGAGCCACCTCGGAAATTTCAGATTGCACGATCATGCGTATAGTTGTTCACTCGTACCAAGATGAGATCGTCTGTCATCGAGTTGGATCACACAAAAACATGTAGATCAACACTTTTCAACTGTACAAACAGACAGCAGTTGGCTACTGATTTTGCAGGTTCGCCACGAACAGTTTCTCCAGACGAACAGTGGTGCAAATTGATTTCCGTCCGCCGCACTCAGTTCCATGTGCCACTCGGTACGCAAACCTTCTAGCTTCCACAAAGCCTCCAAGACATAGGGGCGATTGTGCCAAGGGCGCAAGGAAGGTCTTTTCTCAAGCAGCAACTGGACGGCATCCTCTGCAGAGTAGTTGTAACCCACGACGAGCCAAGCACATAAAGCCCCAGCGCTTCTATTGATGCCTCCAAAGCAATGGAAGAGCACGTGCATGGATTCGCCCCTGGTCACTGCCAGCATGGATTGTTTCCAGAGTTGGCCACAAACAATTTTCCACTGTCCCAAACAAGAAGCTACCTTCGGGGTGCCTCGAATCTCCATTTCATTTGCGCACATGGTCACCACCACGGTGACCTTCACCGACAGAGTCTTGAAAATGTCTTCCAAGCTACACGCCGCTTTGATGCTTCCAAGCAACACCGACGCTCGATCCGTAGGTTTGCAGATCACGGGTCATTCCAACATGCTTTGTCGGCGTAAGCCCTCCTCGCGCCACTCTCCACTCGCGAGCGCTGGTGGTCATGGCGGCAACTGTGATCTAACAGACGGTCCCTACACAAATACAAAGTTGGAAGTATGAAACTATGCGAAAGGCTGTTTTCATACAAGCTTGAACACGATGCAAGCCATTTATATAACAGATTCGAGCGTACATTCTGAACCATGCGAACGACAACAATGCAAGCGCAATGCAAGGACAAAAATACCTCCCGTGGCAACGAAGTGCAGGTGCACAACTACAATCTACAAGTCATTGTTTCAATCTACAGGTACAGCACGCAACGATGCCTTCAACCGCAGGCGCGCTAAGGTCCAGCTGCTTACTTACTTCCAAGTGGGACACTGAGTTGCAAGCCGAAACTCGGTGGCATGATGCTGTAGAACCACTGCCATTCCCAGCGCTCCTCCACGGCATGCGTGACAAAACCTGCCATACAGACACAAAATAGCTCCTGCAATATTGATACACGAGTCTGTTCTGATTTTGTATATGAACATCAAAACAAAAACACCCAAAAAAAAGCTCCATACCATGATGTCGAGGATCTCACATGTTTATATACTCATTTTCATATGGAAATTCTCACAGAATTTACCAACTAAGCTCGGTACCATGATGCCGTGGGTGACCTTAGTTGCACGACTTTACAGTGAAAATGTAAACAAAAGATAACAAAAGTGCACAAACAAATGAATATCATGATGGCATGGATGACACCTTTTTCACTACATTTCGCTCGATGCACGGACAGTCCCTGCAGGATCCAGCACGTCAAAATTCAGTGTTTAAAAGATCAGTCTTCATTGGCTCGCACTTCCCGTTGGATGGACAGCAACTCGGGATCCTTGGCCCAACGCGCATCCGACACCACAGATTGAAAGGTCCGGCTTGCACGAAGCCAGCGGCTCCACTGTCTATCCACTCTGCATACCTTGTACCACGCGCAAAGTGAGACCCAGGCCAGAATCATCTGGAAACAATGCAAGTCCAGTCGAGCCAACGCTGGAGCTGCCAACTTCGCGTCAAGCTTGGGAAGCCAGAATTCAGCCAGCATTTGTTTACCAACACTGGAAGGGCGAGCGACAAGAGAGACCACAGAATTCTCATCCGCGAGCTCACTAAGGATAGTCAAACCCTTCACACAGAAAACAGAAATCAATTTTCAATCCAACCATTGCATGTCTCAATCGCAGACTTTTACACACAGACGCTTTTGCACACAGACGCTTTTACACACAGACGCTTTTACACACAGACTCCTTTACACACAGACGCTTTTACACACAGACACTTTGACACCCAATCCATTTTACACACAGACACTTTTACACACAGACGCTTTTACACGCAGATGCTTTTGCACACAAACACTTTTACACACAGACGCTTTTGCACACAGACGCTTTTACACACAGACGCTTTTACACACAGACGCTTTTACACACAGACGCTTTTACACACACTCCTTTACACACAGACACTTTTTACACACAGACACTTTTACACACAGACCATTTTACACACAGACGCTTTTACATACAGACCCTTTTACACACAGACCCTTTTACACAGAGACGCTTTTACACACAGAAGCTTTTACACACAGAAGCTTTTACACACAGACCCTTTTACACACAGACGCTTTTACACACAGACCATTTTACACACAGAAGATTTTACACACAGACGCTTTTACACACAGATACTTTTACACACAGAAGCTTTTAAACACAGAAGCTTTTACACACAGAAGCTTTTACACACACACTTTTACACACAGACCATTTTACACACAGACGCTTTTACACACAGACACCTTTACACACAGACCATTTTACACACAGACGCTTTTACATACAGACGCTTTTACACACAGACCCTTTTACACACAGAAGCTTTTACACACAGAAGCTTTTACGCACAGAAGCTTTTACACACAAAGGCTTTTACACGCAGACTCCTTTACACACAGACGCTTTTACACACAGACGCTTTTACATACAGACCCTTTTACACACAGACCCTTTTACACACAGAAACTTTTACACACAGAAGCTTTTACACACAAACACTTTCACAAACAGAAGCTTTTACACACAAACACTTTCACACACAGAGACCGGACCCGTGAAATCGCAATTTTACTTCAGTTTTTGACGTCCAACGTCCATTTCGTGCGAAAGGATTGCGATGGATACTTCAAAATCGCAATTTTCCCGCAGTTTTTGACGTCCAACGTCCATTTCGTGCGAAAGGGTTGCGACGTATTAACTAAAATCGCAATTTTACCTCAGTTTTTGACGTCCAACGTCCATTTCGTGCGAAAGGGTTGCGACGTACTAACTAAAATCGCAATTTTACCGCAGTTTTTGACGTCCAACGTCCATTTCGTGTGAAAGGGTTGCGATGGATACTTCAAAATCTCAATTTTACCTCCGTTTTTGACGTCCAACGTCCATTTCGTGCGAAACAGTTGCGTTTCGTGGTGCTTCGGCGGCACCGCCCCCGCCTTAAGAGAGAGATAGAAAAAGGAGCGAGAGGAGATCTGCAGATGTGAAGGTGTGAAGATGTAGATCTGCAGATGTGAGGCTGTGAAGATGTAGATCTGCAGGTGTGAGGGTGTGAAGATGTAGATCAGCAGATGTGAGGGTGTGAAGATCTAGAATCTAGATCTGCAGATGTGAGGGTGTGAAGATGTAGATCTGCAGGCGTGAAGGTGTGAAGATGTAGATCAGCAGATGTGAAGGTGTGAAGATGTAGATCAGCAGATGTGAAGGTGTGAAGATGTAGATCAGCAGAAGATGTGAAGGTGTGAAGATGTAGATCAGCAGATGTGAAGGTGTGAAGATGTAGATCAGCAGATGTGAAGGTGTGAAGATGTAGATCAGCAGATGTGAGGGTGTGAAGATGTAGATCAGCAGATGCGAGGGTGTGAAGATGTAGATCTGCAGATGTGAGGGTGTGAAGATGTAGATCTGCAGATGTGATGGTGTGAAGATGTAGATCAGCAGATGTGAGGGTGTGAAGATGTAGATCAGCAGATGTGAAGGTGCGAAGGTGTAGATCAGCAGATGTGAAGGTGTGAAGATCTAGAATCTAGATCTGCAGATGTGAGGGTGTGAAGATGTAGATCAGGAGATGCGAAGCTGTGAAGATGTAGATCAGCAGATGTGAAGGTGTGAAGATCTAGATCAGCAGATGTGAGTGTGTGAAGATGTACTACAACGGCTGCTTTTTTACGAAGAACCCTTCGCAGGCGCTTTCGGGAAAAAACCGTCCGGTCCCAGAGTCAGCCCCCTGCCTCTCCAAACATGAGCTGCAGAAAACTGTCGTACTCCTCTGAGCTTGTGATTGCCTGTGGACTGCCATGATGATGGCTGGAATCAAACCACTGAAACCGAATGGACACGTGACGGTTTTGTCTTTCTAGTTGTTCAATGACATATTACCTTTCCGTATGAACTATGAACGGCAATTCCCGCTCAAACCTTCAAATTTATTCAAGCCTTTGTCAGCGCCTGTGATCCACACATGGGCTTGTCTGAAAATATAATGCCCAAAACTTGATGGTTTATCATTGTTTATCATCATGCGTCCTGTATTTTAAATTTCCAGACAAATCCTAATATCATATCAACTTGGCTATGCATATCCCATTAACTATTAACCATATCCCCATTCATGTCCGCATTCATACCCCCATGCCATTTACATATCATATTTTTATGGTTTATGATTCATGATGTATCTATTTTTTTGAAAAAAAAGTAAAGCCCATTAAACCAAACTTTAACCTAGCCTTGATGTAGCCATACAAGTTCTCAGAGTCGTCCCCCAGATTTTCTTCTATCTCCTTGCGCGACGCCATCGTAGTGATGATAGGTATGCCAACGTGTTGATGCACTTAGGGGTGCTTCCCAGTTGGGGTCCGTGGGTAATAACCATATTTTACCCCCAGTTGCATGTGGGTTATAGGTTGTAAACCAAATACTATCTGGGATGCACATCCAAGCTAACCGTGGGAAAACACAGGAAATCATGGGATAATCACCGCAAAACAAAGCCCAACTGGGGATGATCATTGGGAACTCCCACCTGGAGTTTCATACCAAACAAATCATTCACTTCATGCTTTCCATTCCTTTCCCCACCTCTTACACACTCCGAAACAGGTCCTGAATATAGCCACAGAGCTCATGAAAACTGTCTTCCTCGGATGAGCCAAATGCTTCAAAGATGTGCTGGTTGGTTGAGCCTACCCCTCTGAAAAATATGAATCGATGGGAAGATGATTATACCATATACATATGGCCACATCACACTCCAAGGATCTCCAAGGAGAACAAATTGGAACAAATTTGGGGATGGGTCAAAACCCTGGTACCTAGTGAACCCCAAAATAGCTGGGATTTATGGATGTTCATCCCCCTAAAAATAGGTATCTATAGGCTATATAGGTATTGACCCATACCCATTTCAAGAAAAAGATCCCACCGTCTTTTTTCCCCCGTCCTTCGGATTCCTTCGGTCCTTCAGCTCCATCTCGAAAAACCCCCTTGAAAAAATGTTGAGCTATGCTGAACTCCATGTTCGCCGATAAGAAAACCATGAAAAGTGATTCAATGTTGAGTAACTGACCTGAGAACCTGAGAATCTGGCAATCGAACTTGGCGAAGGGAAAGTCCTGTGAATATCCTATATTAATAACTCCTATATTAATTGAATCGAATTTTCGGGATTTCCCATTGACAATGGAGATGTTCCCACTGAACAGAGGGATTTTCCCATGGATTTTCCCTTTTCCAACATAGATGATGTTTGGTTGATTCCCCTTGGATAATGATCTACAAATGGTGGGTGTTTTCCCGACACCCAGATTCAGTCATGTCCAGTGCGTGCAAGATGGTCTGGAGGTGGCTCTCGAACATCTCTCGGTACTCCTTGTGATACCTCACGTGGGAATAAAAGCCAATCCCAATTAGGACGGATCCGAAAATCCAAACAAATACCATCCGGTCATCAAACGCGGCAATGGAAAATTGCCAATTGATAGCATACATAATTATGGAATCTTACAGGATATTATAGACATAATTAGATGATTTTCCACTTATATAAAACCTCCATTGGGGATTTCCCATTGCCAGCGTTGATTCCCCAAGGGTATTTTGATGCAACGTGATTCAACGCGGAAAAAAATTCACATGCGCATCATGGGTCCAGGGGAATCCGGATCCAGCATGTATTTTTGATGTTTTGCCATCAACAAATGTCATGTTCAGTCCCCCAAAAATGTTCCATCAGCAATTGTCAGACTTGCCGCAGAGCCAAGTCTAACCATACCCAGATGATATAGCCAGCAAACCATACCCATATTAATGTGGGTAACACAACGCCATGTTTTTTTTTAAATGTTTACCACCCATGGCTGGAAATGGTTTAAACCACCTATAAAAATGGTGATGACTGGGGGATGGTCTATGAAATTGTTTTACCCACATTCACCATATTAAGATGACCATACCCAGTAGATCATAACCCGCCACATGATGCCGCCCGGCGGCTCCGTCCAAATCAAGGGCTGCGAGCCATCGGGACATGTGGCCTGGAAGGCCGACGCCCTCTCGGCAGCGAATTGCCTCGCCCAGGGATAAATCCTTTGAAAGACATGGGGGAACCAAGCAACAATAAAGGGATGCTATTGCGACATAAACTGAGAAAGGGACATTATATATACATATGTATGTATGTATGTATGCATGCATGCATGCATGCATGCATGTACGTATGTATGCATGCATGCATGTATGTATGCATGCATGTATGCATGCATGCATGTATGTATGCATGCATGCATGTATGCATGCATGCATACATACATGCATGCATGCATGTATGTATTATGTATGTATGTATGTATGCATGCATGTATGTATGCATGCATGCATGTTTGTATGTATGCATGCATGCATGCATGTATGCATGCATGCATGCATGTATGTATGCATGCATGCATGCATGCATGCATACATACATGCATGCATGCATACATGTATGTGTGCCATGTATGCATGCATGCATGCATGCATGCATGTATATATGTGTGTGTGTGTGCGTATGTGTGTGTATGTGCATGTGTGCATGTGTGCATGTGTGCATGTGTGCCATGTGTGCCATGTGTGCCATGTGTGTGTGCATGTGTGCCATGTGTTCCATGTGTTCCATGTGTGCATGTGTGCATGTGTGCATGTGTGCCATGTGTGCCATGTGTGCCATGTGTGCATGTGTGCATGTGTGCATGTGTGGCATGTGTGCCATGTGTGCATGTGTGCATGTGTGCATGTGTGGCATGTGTGCCATGTGTGCATGTGTGCATGTGTGCATGCATGCATGCATGCATGGATGTATGGATGGATGTATGGATGTATGGATGGATATATGGATGGATATATGGATGGATGGATGTATGTTGGTATGTTGGTATGTTGGTATGTTGGTATGTTGGTATGTTGGTATGTTGGTATGCTGGTATGCTGGTATGTTGGTATGTTGGTATGTTGGTATGTTCTGGTATGTTCTGGTATGTTCTGGTATGTTCTGGTATGTTCTGGTATGTTCTGGTATGTTCTGGTATGTTCTGGTATGTTCTGGTATGTTCTAGTATGTTCTGGTATGGTCTGGTATGGTCTGGTATGGTCTGGTCTGGTCTGTCTGTATGTATGTATGTATGTGTATAATTGGGGTATCATAGGGATATACTTGGGATAGTCCACAATAGGGATATTCCATGGATTGGTTTCAGGGAAAATCAAAACCGGAAAACATGGTTTTTACCAGCCTCCAATTCTGGGATTGATGGGTTTTGTTTAACCAACTGTATTGTGATGATATGGGGGTATCAGATTATATCAACAACAATATTTAGGGGTAATGAAATGGACACCCATGAGATATTTGATGGGTTTGATTTGACCTCAGGGATAGATTTATTGGGGATATCATCAACGATATAGGGTCAACGAGGAGGATCATTCCGAAACGTATGAAAACAAGGGGTTCATCAGCAAAGCAAGCGGATTTCACCTACAAACTTCTAACCGAATCAAGGAAGTCCTCCGCTCACGGGTGCTTTATCCCCAAAATGAGCTCGAAGATTGTCAATCACCAAAAGCAGTATAGTATACAATCCCTCATCAAACTCCTGATGATGTCATACAGGTATACACTATGTGCATGTACTTATCGTATCTGTAGAAACCTTCATATAGACACATCTAATCAGCTGGAGCAAGGGGCTGGACACAGGCTTGGAAGTTGGCATCATGAAATCCACGCCTTGGTGACTTGCTGCATCAAGTGAAGACTAGCTGCTGAACAGAACAACAGTTGGGCCCCAGGGAACACAAAAAGCTCAGGTGGTGAGTTCATAATAGTTTATAACTCCAAAAAGTTACTGCGTCTGAATGTTTATGGTAGATATATCGAAGTTCATGAGGGTCATCAACCAACAAATAACATCTTATAACTTGGCAGGCACCACCTGCCGTGGATGTCATTGGGAGTTTTTCCCATGACATCTGGTGGGGTTCCTGCAAATTGTCCTATCCTTCGCCACGACGCCTGGCGAACATCAACGCGCCCAGGTGGCCTAGTTTCTTTCTGCGGCGCTTTTTAGCAATGAAAAGAGTTCGCCGTGACAAGTAATTCAAATATAGTCTTCAGACAAATGGCACTTTGGGAGTCAAATCTTCTGACAAATGGCACCTCGTGAAAGACAATCAGCACGAAGATCTTTGATACAAATGCCCGTATGTCTATATGATTCTTTTTTATGTGTGTTCGCGTATATTTATATTGTGCGTGCAGCTTGAAATATAGGATAATATTGGGTGGCACATGGTACCCATTATGAATTAATCATTATGACCCATTTGCTAATTATCAACCTGCAACAAATGGGTTCGTCTGAAAAATAGGGTACCCCAACATGTGATGGTGTATCATCATAATTTTACCTCTTAAAACTGTCATAAATTGGTGGTATACTGATATACTATATACCAATTTTCAAGTAGACAGTCGTATCTCCCATTAACTCCCCATTCTACCCCTATGATACCCCTATGTTTGGTTGAAACCCGCATGATAAAGCAACAGAAAGAATAGCTTTGTCTGAACATATGGTACCAAAAAAAAATCCGCTGATTTATCATGAGTTTGCCTATGAAAATGGCCACATCTCCCATTTTCAGACAAACACTGTGTATCAATCGGTTGGTTGATATATCACACTCTCTCTGTGTGTGTGTCATATTAAATGTGTATATGCAAATTATATATATATATTCCAAGAATGTCCCATGATATCCCCATATTCGTTGATTCCCCTGTGGGAAACCTCCGCCATTTGGCCCAGCTCGCTGCGATCGAAGTCACAGCACTGGCTCCAAACTGGAGCCTCCGCCAGACATCGCTTTCAGCCGTTCCATCTCGCGGTCCAAGTCATCGAAGGACGTCATGGCGGAGGCCGTTTTTGGCACCGAGAAAATTGGAGCCAGAGAAAGTGGCATACAAGATGTTGTAAACAGTATTCTAGAGACACTATTACTATTACTAAACTAGGGGGGAAAGATTGTTTTTGGTCGGAGTTAGGAGGTACTAAAACAATGCAAAACACTCAATTGTAGACAATCATTGTCGCGTGGTTGTTTCTTTCTTTAAATTGGTTTCAACCTTTGTGGTAGCTGGAAGGTGTGGGAAGGTGTTGGAAGGTGCTGGACAGTGTGGCTTGTTTCCTGCAGTTGTTTGCTCGGAACTTCTGCAAAGACAGAGCCAAATGACGCGCAATGACCAGCGATGATCACGGTCAATATCCCCATCTCGTAACTCGTAACCCTTGTCAATTGCATAATTCGCAGAGTTCTAAGCTGACTTCCAAGGTCCTTGGCCAATGTTTTTGTATGCTTTTCTTGTACCCACCTGCTACCCCAGATCCACTGCAGAGCTGCCCCACGGTGCGGGTAAAGGCATCGAAGGCTTGGTATTGCGCAGCGGAGCGCCGAGCCAGGTAGATGTGCCGCCTGAAGGTGCGAGAAACCAGCGTAGATAGTGACTGGCTAATAGGAAACCAAAAAAACAAAAAGAAGAGCAACTTCAAAATGGGATGAATTGGGTTTCTAAATATACATGTAAACAATCAAATATGCAAAATTAAATAGCCAGTAAAGATAGTATACAAAGTTGGTTTTCTTTGTATATACATCCCAGGGATATGTGAAATATACATCCCTGGGCTAAATATACATGTAAATATATCCCAAAGACAGTGAAGGTACCTCAGTTCAGTTGGAGGACCCATTGAGCACGGTAAAAGTTCCGCATGGGACGACTTGACCAAAGGCGCAATAATAAGCCCAGAAAAATAAGCCCAATGACATAGGAAAGCATAGGGAAACATCGTGGAAATTGTAGGATGATGATGTGATGAGTGCGGGATAATCAAAATAAGCAATTCGCGATTGGGGGGTCATCATTTGACATATTAGAGCTATTTAAGGATACATTTAATTTGGTATACCCCTCTTTGTGACACCGCTCCACAAATCACCAAACCCATCACCCTAAAATTGTAAGGTTCCCTATATGGGACCCCAAAATAAACAGATCCCGTGCTAAACCAACGTTTCCCCGAACCTATGGGAAAGGAGAAGGGCTTACTTGGGCTGAATTCCCAACTGACTTGTTCAGGAAGACATGAGATGAGGTGGGGAACAAGGACGCAAAAGATCCCCGACAGAAACTGGTGGGGACCAGCTTCAATAATGTCACCACCGGAGGAGGAAAAAAAACTGTTGATCAACTAGGGGGGCCACCCCAAAATTATGATATATAGATTACTGTTGGAAGGAGAAGGGATTACAAGAAAACACGGCAATTTAATTTTTACAATGCCACCCTCACCACTCTTGCCATCTTTTGCCCACGTGCAAATGATATTGGCAATGCCTCCTTTCAATAGGCATCTGCATCAGCTCGTACCTCATGGGGATTGAACGTGGCTGTGGGTGGTTAAGATTTGCCCACCCAAAGCCACACATTTGGCTGGGGGGGTGCATTGGGTTGTCTTATTTTTATACTGTTAGACCCCAAACTAGACGACGGATGGCCCGAGAGCGTAGAGGAGCAGGGTCTTCTCTTGTTAGTATGGAGACACAATTTTACAAACAATATATGAAAGATGTGTTATAGGCAGTCGAGAAGAGAAGTAGCAAGACAAAATAGTGAGAAGTGCAAGACAATAGTTTGCATCGCAAACACTTTTACACACAGACGCTTTTACACACAAAAGTTTTTACACACAGAAGCTTTTACACACAGAAGCTTTTACACAGAGGCTATTACACACAAAGCTGTTACCCACAGAAGCTTTTACATACAGACGCTTTTACACACAGATGTTTTTACACACAGACGCTTTTACACGGACACTTTTACACACAGACATGTTTACACACAGACACTTTTACACACAGACCTTTTTACAGACAGGAGCTGCTTTTACACACAAACGCTTTGACACACAGAAGCTTTTACACATAGACGCTTTACACACAGGCACTTTTACACACAAACACTTTTACACACAAACACTTTTACACACAAACACTTTTACACACAGACGCTTTTACACGCAGACGCTTGTACACACAGAAGCTTTTACACACAAACACTTTTACGCAGAAACACTTTGACACACAGACGCTTTTACACACAGACGGCTTGACACACAAGCGCTTTTACACACAATCACTTGTACACACAGACGCTTTTACACAGAGGCCGGCCCAAGTAGTCACAGCGAAGTCATCGTTGTCGTGGCGACCTCAGCAATCCGACGGGGTGGTGTGGTGAAGTCCTATTTCCATGTGCCTCGAAACCAGCATGTATAAACATGTCATGCGGGCTATGTGCTTTGGGGCCCCCCAACCAAGGTGGTTTGCCATCTCCTGAAAAAAAAAAGTATAAACGGGCGGACCTGGCAGGCAGCGACCGTTTCTGGGCTGGGACACGCACAGTATTACAATATGATAGAAGTTGGTTCTTTATGGGTTTAGGGTCCTGACTCCTGACTGTGACTGGAATGGAAACTCTTATCTTAACACTCATACATCCATCTCTATATATTAAAAGTCATACATCCATCTTTATATCATATCTCTATCTCTATCTCAATATAAAATATATCGATTTGTTTCTTTGTGGTAGCAGCTTATCCAGGTAATCCATCCCATCCCGGGGCCCTGACTCGATGCAAACCTAGCTGCACAGACCAACAATGCGGACCCGCAAAGCATTCAAGGACTATGACTAATGACTGTGACAGATCACATTCAGCGATGTCCCGGCACAACTATATGCGCAAAAGGAATCGGCAGCTTTATTGCTCTTCTATGGAGTCTCAGACCGTTCTGCTTGACCCACGCCGATACACTAAAGACGAGCACCACGGCCACCAAAAGAAGCTCTGGAAATGCTTACAGTCATGTTTGCTCGGACAGTTCAGGGGGGAGCAGGGTCTTCTCTTGTTAGTATGGAGACGCAATATTAGAAACGATATATGAAAGCTCTGTCATAGGCAGTCGAGAAGAGGAGTATCAAGACAGGATAGTGGGAAGTGCAAGACAATAGTTTGCATCGCAAACACTTTTACAAACAGACGCTTTTACACTGACGCTTTTACACACAAAGCTTTTACCCACAGAAGCTTTTACACACAGAAGCTTTTACATACAGAGGCTTTTACACACAGAAGCTTTTACATACAAACACTTTTACACACAGACGCTTTTACACACAAACGCTTTGACACACAGACGCTTTTACACACAGACCCTTTTACACACAGACACTTTTACACACAGACGCTTTTGACACACAGACGCTTTTTACACACAGACGCTTTGACACACAAACACATTTACACACAGACGCTTTTACACACAGACGCTTTTTACACACAAACGATTTTTACACACAGACGCTTTGACACACAAACACATTTACACACAGAGGCTTTTACACACAAACGCTTTTACACAAACACTTTTACACACAGACGCTTTGACACACAGACGCTTTGACACACAGACGCTTTGACACACAGACGCTTTTACACACAGCCACTTTTACACACAGAGACGCTTTTACACACAGCCACTTTTACACACAGAGACGCTTTTACACACAGACGCTTTTACACACAGACGCTTTTACACTTTGCCGATCGACCCTCATTTCGTGCGAAAGGGTTGCTCCAGGACTCAGTTTTTGCCGATCGACCCTCATTTCGTGCGAAAGGGTTGCCGTAGCACAAGTCAAATCGCAATTTTTCCTCAGTTTTTGCCGATCGACCCTCATTTCGTGCGAAAGGGTTGCTCCGGCACAAGTAAAATCGCACTTTTACCGCAGTTTTTGCCGATCGACCCTCATTTCGTGCGAAAGGGTTGCTCCGGCACAAGTAAAATCGCACTTTTACCTCAGTTTTTGCCGATCGACCCTCATTTCGACTCATTTCGTGCGAAAGGGTTGCTTTAGCACAAGTAAAATCGCAATTTTACCTCAGTTTTTGCCGATCGACCCTCATTTCGTGCGAAAGGGTTGCTTTAGCACAAGTAAAATCGCAATTTTACCTCAGTTTTTGCCGATCGACCCTCATTTCGTGCGAAAGGGTTGCTTTAGCACAAGTAAAATCGCAATTTTACCTCAGTTTTTGCCGATCGACCCTCATTTCGTGCGAAAGGGTTGCTCCGGGACAAGTCCGCAATTTTTCCTCAGTTTTTGCCGATCGACCCTCATTTCGTGCGAAAGGGTTGACGTTTCGTGACTCGCCGCCGGCACCACCCTCGGCCTTAAGAGAGAAAGATAAAAAGAAGGCATGAGAGAGAAGGTGAGCAGGTGTGAAGATAAGAAGATGTGAAGATGAGCAGATGTGAACATGAGCAGATGTGAAGATGAGCAGATGTGAAGATGAGCAGATGTGAAGATGAGAAGATGGGAAGGTGTGAAGATGAGCAGATGTGAAGATGAGCAGATGTGAAGATGAGCAGATGTGAAGATGAGCAGGTGTGAAGATGAGCAGATGTGAAGATGAGCAGATGTGAAGATGAGCAGATGTGAAGATGAGCAGATGTGAAGAGAAGATGTGAAGATGAGCAGATGTGAAGATGAGCAGATGTGAAGATGAGCAGATGTGAAGATGAGCAGATGTGAAGATGAGAAGATGTGAAGATAAGAAGATGTGAAGATGAGCAGATGTGAAGATGAGCAGATGTGAAGATGAGCAGATGTGAAGATGAGCAGATGTGAAGATGAGAAGATGTGAAGATGGGAAGGTGGGAAGATGAGCAGATGTGAAGATGGGAAGGTGTGAAGATGAGCAGATGTGAAGATGAGAGGATGTGAAGATGAGAGGATGTGAAGATGAGCAGATGTGAAGATGAGAGGATGTGAAGATGAGATGTGAAGATGAGAAGATGTTTTACAGACCCCCACTATTGGAAGAACCCTGCGCTCAGACGCTCTCGGGAAAAAATGATTCCTGAAGTTGGGTTTTATATGTTGTACCGTATACCCTTATTTTTGCTGAATCCCCTTAAGATGATTTGGTTTGCAGCTGCGGGGGGGGGCGCAATCCTTGCCGGTCCTCTGCATTCGCCTGGCTACAAGCAGTTGATTGGAACCATGGGGAACCTTTGCGGGAAACCCGATGAAACACACATGTGTAAGGGATCTTTTACAAGCCGAAAAGATCCACATGGAACACATGGAATCATGGAATTTGCCCATGTGCGGCCTCCTCAGACCTAGAAATGAGGGCACAAGAATCCTCCATACTGCCAGCAAATATCACCCAGTGACATCTGATGAGTATGACCAACCCTCTAAACAAGGAGGACCATACCAAAATGTAAGAGGTACATTGTAAAGGTGCTTTTGAGGGGGGACCTAACGAATGTAAGAGCACATGTTTTCAAGTAGTATGTAAAACATGTATGATTTTATTGTAAAAGGTCCACAGTTTTTTTTTACAAAAATGACATCCATATAATATGATTGCATAAGTGATTGTCAGGTGTGATATGCTCCATCATGTACGGTAGATTTACCTACATTTTGGCAATTTCGGTGGTAAACGTTGGTACATATTTCATACATGGAGCATATGGGATATAATCCCCAAACAGTGTGTCCACGCTGAGGGGTTCTTACACTTTACCATTCTTATCCCATCATTATCTCATTATACCTATGAAACCATATGAAATCATATGAAATCATATGAAGCCCTATAAAACCCATATTATCCCCATATATCTATGACCCCAGCCATCCATGATGACACCATCCATCCCTTCGACTGGGCGCTCCTCCTTGAACCAGGGATCAATGGCGCGTTCCTCGGCGGCGTGAGGAATTCGGATGGACATCTATATACAACGCACATTCAAATATATATATATAATACATACCATGATTATACCTAGCTATATCATGGGCATAAATATTATATATATATATTATTTATTTATTTATTTATTTATTTATTTATTTATTTATTTATTTATGTGTGTGTTAAATATATAGTGGCTTTATGTCATATTGTGTCTATATATTATACCATAATTATACATATATATATATACAGTTGGATGGGTTTGTATTAAACCAATTTTGAACTGGGGGCCTTCTTGGACTTTTTTCAAACTGTTCAAATGATCTTCGAAGGCAGTGCTGTTCCACTTCCATGTCACGTTGCCACAGGGTGGCAGCAGAAAACGCAATTCAACGTATAAATACGATATAATCAGCTCTTCCACAATGGATTTGGAGAAAGAGTGGACAAGCTGAAATATTGGACCATGCTTAGGCTGTTTAGCTAACTCACATCCAAATATGGGCTGTTACCCTCTGGTGAACTAACATAGCAATGGAAAATCACCACTTTCATGGGAAAATCCACTATAAATGGCCATGTTCAATTGCTATGTTAGTTCACCAGAGGGTAGTTAGAATATATCCCCATCACTTAGTTCGATGATTTAGTTCGATGATTTTCCCACAGTAACCGAATCGCTTCACTCCAGCATCCCAGAAAACTGAGGCATCCAACAGCTGCCTCAGCCGAAGGGAGAGCTCCTCAGCCACTGGGGCCAATGAAGCTAACATGGCTAACCTGATATTCTCTCTACATATCTATCTAATCTATCTATCTATCTATCTATCTATCTATCTATCTATCTATCTATCTATCTATCTATCTATCTATCTATCTATCTATCTATCTATCTATCTATATATTTACACATGGAAATATATCATGAAACCTATAACAAAAAACGATATAGTAATTACATAGCACAATATAACATAAAGATATATACTATAACTATTGGATTGCTATAGGTACTCTGCGCAAAATGGCCTGTAACATGTTCCAGCACGTTTAACCACCGCTCACATCTGGAACCAAGGTCAACCGGTGACCGCATCCGTTATTTCTGGCAGTTTTGACCCGCAAAGAATAGAATAATTATCATGGATTGCCATCAGCCAAACACTGAAGATCCAACCAAGATTTGATTTGATTACCAATTGAAACAGGAAAGTGCAGGACCTGGTTGGTAGCTCAAGGTACGCCCTAGACAATCCAATGTTATTCTTATTATTTTTGACCAAAAAATGATCGAGTCAGAAATGTTGTTTGCTTGCAAGGTTTCGTTCTATCCGCACATTCTTGTCCTTCTCGCATGACTTCCTGTTCGTCAAAAATCTGGACAATAAACATATATATTATTATAGAAACAAATCTGCCGTCCAAAACTGGGATCTCACATAATCATCTGACACGATACAAATGATGTGCATATATATATATATAGCAGCCCCAAAGAGACAGAAGTAAGAAAATCCTACTAAAATAGTGATAAATCACCGTTCCATCTTTCTGGGTGTTACTACAAATATTATGATATATATATGTCGCACTTATACAAATACGTGTATGTATATATATATATACATACATCTTATGAATATACGATAATAACGATAACATACTACACATGTTCATCCCAGTTCCTACCCCATTTCCATAGCTCTCCCCAGTTGAGAAGCCGTACCCACCGTGGAACTGGGCTTGGAAGATCCGAACGGGGCACCGAAGGAACTTGTGGTGGCACCTAGGGATTCAAGGGGACTCAACCCAGATTTGTTTGGAGCTGTGTTGAAACCATAGGAAAACCATAGGAAAACCATAGGAAAACCATAGGAAAACCATAGGAAAATGGTGGTTAGTAGTGGTTAATAGTGGTTAATGATGGTTAATCATTGGTTAATTTGATGGCTGGTTGGTGGTCGACGTACCCCTCTGAAAAATGATGGAGTTCGTCAATTGGGACTATTATTCCCAACATATGGAAAGTCATTAAAAAAATGTTCCAAACCACCAACGAGTAAACTAATGGTTTAAACCAATTTGAGGGGTATAAACAACAATAACAACAATAAACATAATGGGTATAGTAACAATAATAACAGTTATATTATATCATTTAAACACATAAATGACAATCATGGGTGGTATACCAACCAATGGTTAAACCAAGTGTGGGAAACCTCAACCAGTCCCTGAATATAACTAATGTGGTTAAAACAATTCCATAAACCACCCATGACTGGGAGTGGCAACATACCACCTATAAAAATGGTGATGACCGGGAGATGGTTTATGAAATTGTTTTACCCACATGATGAGATACTATAAGCATCAAAATAGGGCTTTAGATGATGGATTTAGCAAGCAATACCAATAACTAGTGATACAGTGGGATATCATGGGGTGCAGGGTGTTGAGATACAGTTACCATGGTATCAAAACCACAATCAGTTGGGAACTCCTATGATCGCCACCATAACATCGCAAATTAAGTGGAATGGCACTTCCAACGTGGATCAATCAACCGAACTGATCAGCCTATCTTTGGCAGAAATCTGAGTTCTGGATGGCCGAGCAGGTCTCAACAACTTGTCAATTTCGGCCATTTTGGCCCAGTATTTGTCTTGCTGACTGCAAGAGCTCTTTTGTTGCAACATTGTAGAAGCAAAATGCAGCAACATATCACCTCCTAAACAAGAGTCTTTCAAACTGTTGCCAGCCTCCGCATAGATGACAAATCGACATCTGGCCCATGCCAATCCAGCGAGACACATTCAAAAATCTACCATTTTGGAGAGACCCGTTTCGGAACCCGCCTGTCGCGTGATCTTGATCTGGCTTCGCACTTCCAGTGAAGGGAACCCGCCTCGGGGTCCGACGAACACGGCACGAGAGATGAGAAAAACATAGAAAAACCACGGATTTTTGTGGGATTCAGATGGATTAAGACGAAATTTAACTGATTGAAGCAACCAAAAAAAATGCATTCAATCAACCAAAATGATGCGAAAATACAAAAAATGGGATTCAACCAACACTAGTAGTATTTCATCAACCAAAATGGCGATTCAACCAAGGGATTTCATCAACAAACAGCTGTGATTTAAGCCACGAAATTCGTGTGATGAAATCTCAACCACTGATTTCACCAAGAAAAATTCGGATTTTTTGTCATCCAAAATGGTGGTGATTTAGGCAACAATTGGATTTAATCAACAAAAATGGTTTTTCAACCGGCTAAAATGTTAGTGAACCAATCCAAATAGACTCGTGATCATCAAAAGTGGAATTTAGCCAGTGTAATAACTAATGATGATAATGATATAATGAGGCATAACCCCAACCAGAATAGGGATATGATAAGATACTATGGAATATCATAGGGCATAATAAAAATATATGAAAATAATCGATTGATTGTTTTAATGCATAACCCAGGGGTTCCAGCCTTGCCTGAGCCAAGTACACCCCCAGACCCGGAGAGCAGTCACTCCAGGGAATTGGGAATAGTGGTGACATTCTGGATGATATTATGGTGCATCTGATTTTATCCATATCCTATATCCAATATCCAATGAATGGATTGATTTCAAGGAAACAAACTATTCAGGAAAGCAAGAGTGTTTGACCCCAAATGCACATCTTCTTTTAGACCAATTCCAGGACTTGAAGGCCCATGCGGACTGAGAAACCTCTGACCGTTGGGAAGGGGCCACCGGAAGAATAGTGATGAATCTCCGGATGAATGTTCAACCCTTGTGTTGTGCCCCGGGGGTCAGCCAAAGAAGCTTCCGTGTTTCTGAGGTGCGAGTATCTATATTAATGGAGGTTCATATTTAAGAGGATTCACTAACATCACTAAGCATCGGTTTAGTATGGTTTAATTGCTTCTTTCCCCCAGCTTTGCGATGTACCACCGAGCCCAAATCCCATCTGCTGAGCTTACAACATCACCTGTTGTGACTCCAAGTGTTCATAGGTTTGCGCAAAGGTGCGCATGTCCTACGGACCAGTTGTGGTCGAAATATCAGCCCCTGATTTGGCCGACCCATGCATATAAATTCGCATGATCACCAACATTTGGATGATTTTGTTGGTATGCAATGCAAGTAGATAAGATATACATCGAGCAAGGGAATGAGTTGCGAATGATGTGATTGCACTGGAACTTACCCTCTGGTAGTTTAACATAGCTATTGAACATGACCATTCATAGTGGATTTACCCATTAAAAATGGTGGATCTTTCCGTAGTTTTTTGTATGTTTGCCAGAGGGTACATTAAACACATCTCCCATAGCGAGCTCCTGAAGTTCCTCCCAGGTGGGGATAGGCCTAGCGGCTTAGCGTGCGGGCTTTGGAATTCAAGGGGCCCGATGCTAAGAAAGGTAGAATGCAGGTCTTTTCAACAGCTGTAGGTTATATACTTTTCCTTTTGTTCCCTTCATTCTCTTTGTTTTTGTTTGCCATGACCTACTATACTCCTGTCCCCCGGAAAAGATTGAACATCACCCAAAATGAAAGCCCGGTGGGATATGTTGGATCAATTCATCTTGGGGTCCCATCTTTGGGGCTTCAATATGATCGGAGAATGGGACTATTTGGATTGGGCACTTCATGACAGAAAAACAGACCCGAAGTGGGCACAGCCGCCTAGTTGGTTGGCATGTGACGAGAAGACGTCCACAAACTTTGACGCGGTGTATCGCAGTGCATCTGGATAAGAATGATTATATGTCACCCAGTCCATTTGTCAATCTATGAAGGGCCCTTCAACAACCTAACCTGGAAAAGGAAAATCAGCCTGCCAAAGTGCCTGCAAATGATTTTCTGATTTTCCTGTCGGAAATTTAAGGACTTTCCATATCTTTCCATTCCCATGTTACATATGTTACCTCTTATGGCTATTCACCCAACGCTCCACACATTTTTTTCTCCTCTCCGACCCGCCTGCGGACATACTGAGTCAGCAAGCGCACCTCTGAACACTGCGCCACAATGGAGGCCTAAGTCGGGCTGGAGATGGTTGATGGGGATATATGGGGAATTATGGGGATATATGTATAATGCATGGGTTGGATGGATACAGCATAGATCTTGATGGTTTATGGTTGATGGGAACATGGGCTTAGCACGATTTGACCATCAAGATCCATCAAGACTGAGGGGTTTCACTACAAAAAAAACCTTCAAAAAGGATTCAAAAAGGATGGGATTAAGCGTCAAAGACAGGGAAAATCACCTTCGAACATTATGAGGTTACATCTGCGAAGCATCATGCATTGGAACTTTGGCATCAATAAAAATCAGGATTCAATTATAAAGCATCACGAATTGGGATCGAATTGGGATATGGGTGCTATATACACCCTGAACCTTCACTACATGATGATGTCAATAAGCATCATGGCTGCTTGATGTCAAAGATATATATAATAACCCCTCCAAATTGAAAATACCATTGGCCACGAAAAGGAATAGTGTAGATCCCACACAAAATCAAGGTTTCTGGGTGGTATTTAGTCAATTTTGGTTTCAAATCAATGAAGTGGTCTGAAGACGTGGAGGCATGTTACTTGTGAGATGCAAAAGGTGATGGTGGAGATGATGACACAACCAACCAAACGCACCATGTATAAGAATTGGTTCAGAACTACCGATACAACTGGGGTTTGCCTCGGCATTGCTTAGGACATGCAACTCCATTCAGAAGGATAAGGGTGCATGGTTGCAGTCTGGAAATCAGGTAGTGACAATTCCGTGACTATTCAAGCTACGCCAGCTCTGTAAATTTTCACCAGAGCATGTGGTTGCGGGATGTTTGGCGTCTTTTAAAATCATTGCCAATCATGGAAGTATTCTATGTAATCCTCCCCGCATGTATCATTTGGAGATGTCCGTGAGACTTTCTAAGGTGGGATTTTACAAATCATCCAAGTTTAACCCCGGGGTGGACCAATGGTTTGGGGTTCCCCCCCCGTACCTGTAACTTGGATGTTGGCCATGGCTTGATCTGCGTTCTGGGGTCACAAAAGAAGGGCTGCAGCGGGGAGTGGATTCTGATGACTCTGTCACCAGCGTTCACGGAAAAATTGCCTTCAATCCATTCGTGGGAACATGGTGAAGGCAAAAGAGCAGAGGTGATCCAGAAAGTGAAGAGTGTAAGGTATATCAAGATATATACGGAATACCTTCGCAGGATTGATCCAAAGGGGTGTATTCTTAAATAGCGACGTTTACTGGAGCAAATGACGGTAAACCATTAGATCTATATAAGGCATCCGACTTGCAGACAAACCCATGCAAACATGGCAATGAGAAATCCTAGCTTCTGCATCGGTATGCCATGACCTGACCCTGGTGTTCCCGGACATGCATGGCCAGCCATACTGCCATCAGCAGGTACCTTGGGTGGAGACACCCGCTAGATGATGGTTTACCCGCAAAAAAAGTCAAGGTTCATCATCTCAAAATTGACATGAAAAACGTGCCAAAGGTATGCCAAATAATTGAAATCACCAAACAGGTGAAAGAACGGAACCTGAAGGAAGTCGGTCCAATAATTCAGCAGATTCACTTATATATCTAGTATTGAATATTATTGCCACAACGAAGCCCTGAACATGTAAGCAGCGACAATCGTGCACGACACTATTTGATCTATTTGCTGTTCACTTCCATGTTGGATTCCGAACATGACATGCCTATGTCCTTCAATTGAGCAATGAATTGGAACGGTTAAACAAAAAGGTATGAACAAAATATAAAAACATGTGCAGTTCACTTGGGTGGACCAACTTAACTATGGATGCAGAAGTCAATGTTCATCAAGTAGCTGCCTTTTGTACCTTTTTGATTCCTTGTGTTGCTGATTGGTACCGGTGATTGATAAACAAGGCCCAGGACTGCTTGTGATACAATTACTCTAAAGAAAAACGTTACAAAATGTACTCAAATCAACCAGAGATTGGAAAGTAATTACCATGAAACATAATCAAGAGACCAGTCATGTGCAAAATTCGGCATATGATTCATGAAAAAACATGAGCAAATATATGACATTCATGTTCCCCAGCATGTTCAGTTGGACTGAACCAAAAAAAAAAAAAAAAACATGCCAGGGCACATGAAAGCACCAACGGTGGACATCATGTACATGTGCATCAGCCAGGGTGGAGTGCCTCCATTGGGACGGCCCTTGTAAAATGAAAAATCCAAGCCGATGAAGAACTTGAAATTTAGATACCACAAACATAGTCGGGTAATGTTAGGTAATATATAATATATATATATGTGTGTGTGTGCGCGTGTGTATATTATATATGATATACAAATTATAATATTTATATATATATATTGGTTTGGTGATGTTACGTGGTATTCGTAATGGTCCCCCTTTCATGTTTCAAATCAAAATGATGTATTAAATATATATATATATATACAGTACATATAGAATTATAATAACCGATCCAACTAGGCTTTGTGTAGTGGGCATCGAAGAATATTCGATGCATCAACTTCGCGGTACATCTCGTCCCTGGCCTGGTTCTAAACGGCCTTCGCAGAACAGCACCACAGACATTCCCAGTTGAAGTGTTCCAATCTCGGTGGATGCAATGAGGGGAAGGTTTCGAGAACCCATCGAAGCCCAATGTTTTGCAACATTTCATAGGTTGAAAAGAAACAAAACTGACACATTACATTTTGTTTACGGCTATTGGCTATTATTGGGGAACAAAGCCTTCAAAATCCAACGTTGGACAATATTTAGACAGATGTTTAAAGGATTTTAAAAGATATCATAGGGGGACTCAGCAGGTGGAGGTTGGATCGCACCTTCCCACTGAACAATTTCACCCATCTGGAAACCTCTGGTCCAACCAAGTACTTTCAAGCACAACACGTAATGCAGTGAGGGTGGAAAGCATTAGTATCATTAGTCAATTTTTGTTGCCACTAGGGTCAGCAGGTAGGAACTATAGGAACTGTACCACCACACAGTGACAAATCTGATAGGTTGCTGATACAATCTGATACGCAAAGCACTTCACTCAGTTTCCAACTACCAAATAACTGTCCATTTTCCGCTCGGTCAATCCGATGATTTCTCGCACGTCATCACCTCGTCCCGTCCAATTGCTGCGGTGCCACTGAGTTTTTGATGCGTTGCACATCAGCAAGAATACCGTTTTTGTTCTCACATACGGACATGGAATGGCACGTATGTGAATCCACATATCCAAAACATAAAGATCATAAAGAAATATAAAGAATAGAACGCCTGTTGCCTACCAAACCTGCAATCAGACACCAATACCAATTTGGTTACAAAATCCTCAGCATCTTTGGTTGTTTCCTTTCCACCATTTGTTTCTTTTCTCTGACACATGCCATGAGGTTCGCGCGCCACAAGTCGCACTGAGCATTTCTCCACTCCCGGGTCTTGAACTCCGTTTTCTGGCGCATAGGACGGTGGTGGCGGTAAGGTGATCGTATCATTAGTGGTGGTTTTTCGTGGCCAAGCCACCTGGCATAGTGCGGACATAATCCTCGAATCCATGGGTTCGCGGGATTTGGGGTACACAACCAGACCCAATAATCATCAAACGGATCGACGTTTCAAGATCATTACAAGTTGGGTTTTTGGAGATCATATTGCGAATTCCTCCTGTTTCACGTTCAAAGGTGAAATATATAGCAATCTCGAAAACCCTAGGTTCACGGAAAGGACATCCACAAATTTGGGAAGGTCCCATCGCTTACCACACGTTTGTACAATAATGATATACGGTAAACTTGGGGGGTATCGCTTGCAGGAAACTGCTACATTTTTATTTATATAATTCACAGAAATCAACGTCCAATTTGGGTATCGCTAATGTGGATATTAGAGAAATACAATGACATAACCTTGAAAAGGGGTATCGCTAATTTGGGAAGGTCCCATCGCTTACCGTGTGTTTTTAACAATTTCCATAAATTTCCATAAACCAATGTCCGTCCAATACATATTTAGTATTGCCGGGTTTTTTGCGGTGGCTCATATATCTTATATACCCCTGACCCCTGGCCGAAGCATGCGCGCCCACCACTGGCATCACAAACATTAAAAAATATGCAAATAGAATCAGGTTCACCTGCCAAACATACATGTTGAGTGTTCACTGGGCGTTTACTTTCCTAGTTACTTACTAAGCATATTCACAACCCCTAACTTTATTCCTTCAGTGCCACTGGCCAGCCTGTCGCATCTCCCGGTCATATTTAAAATTCTTCTGATTGTACTCGAACACCGCTTGCACCTCAGCAATCTGCTGAGGTCAACATCGAGCCAAGTGCCAGCTTGTGGCGCGGGGGAAATTGAGCCATGGTCGAATTGTTGAGATGTGGAAACGATGGGTGAAATAATGTTCCACTTCCAAGTTCGTTTGCAGGATGGGACATGGCAACCTTTGCATGCCAACAGCAGGCTCCACAGGCACAAAGGAAATTGGAGCTGGATGGACTTTGGATGCCATGAAACTGATGCAGTTGCAGTCACGGTAGCAATAGCCGTATGTACAGTAACAGTAAGAACGTGGGCACAGTGCCCAATGCCAGAAATCTCTTTGCACCAACATCCGAAACGAAAAGCACATGAACAACTACTCACCAGGACCCCATGTATCACAACTTATTGACCTCAAAAAATTATTGACCAACTTTTTGTTTGGCAATCGGCAATCGCAACTTTCGCATCGGATGAGGTATTCATCCAAAGTATTCCACCCCTTCCAATCAGGAACATGCACGACCATTGTAAGAACATCACGCCTCTTGGTATTGATAATTTACGTTGCAAGAAATTGTTAATTCTAATTTCAATTACTGGTGGGTTTAATGCCCTCTGTGAATTTGGAACCGCCAGTGCCCCAGCGAGTTGACCGCTGATCTTTGGGCTACCAGACGCTGGCGGCAGCTCCTGCCACCTGAACCCGTGCGCCAAAGCAGTTAATGTAACGAATCTTTGTGCGTATCCATAAATTATATAAATTCAAGGAGAAAAAACGGCAAAATGCGGTAAAGAACGACAAAAACAAAATAATTTACTTTTCAAATCCTAGACGCCCGTGGGGCAAGAAACACGGTTTCCGGCATCACTCGTTTTCACTGTTTCACTGGATGCGGCCAACACAACTTATGCTGAACCCAGAAGGATCAACTTCACCAGGTCACTGAGGCATCCTGAGGCCAACACAGCTCCGCCGAGGTATCCAATTTGCATGGTGGCGACGGAATTTTATTCAAAAAATGCACCAAAACATGTTCGGAAACCACTGGCGTGCAGAAGTTTTGCTCTTAGTTTGGGTTGGACATTTGTTGCTGCGGTGTGTTTACATGACTGACTGGACATGTATCCCATGTATCCCGTAGACTTTGGGAAGAAGAAACGGATATCACCTCCCATAAAGAACAAACAAACAAAATCACTGTGTCCGTCAGCCATGAGCCAAAAAATCCCGGGAACAAAATACAAAAGATTGCCCCAAAATGGTCCGCGTCAGCCTGAAGTGGGAAAAACGTGGAAAAACATCCCTACCGTTTTGGGGGGGCCTCCCCAAACTGTAACTTACATTTTGGGTAGGTAAAACTCAGAAATGTAACTTACATTTAGGGGGGTCCCTTTGAAATTTGGAGGGGCCTCAAAGCTGCAATATTACCAATATTACATTTAGAAGGTGAAACCTCCCTAAATGTAAGTTTCATTTTTGAAGATGCAAGTTTTGTTGAAAAGTGTTCACGTCTAAGAAATTTTAAGACAAATATCTAGCAGTGGTGTTAGGTCGTTGGCCGTGAAGAATGCAAGTTGGTGGTCGTAAGGTTTTGTTTGTGTGGATTATGAAAGGTCTCCATTACTCATTTTTCACCGACAGCTGTACATGTGTGACGTAGCAGTTGAAACTTGCAGCATGGCTATAACAACGCTGCTCCGCTTATGGCTCAAGAAAACCTGTTGGCAGCTCAGAGCGCTGTTGACGTCCCCGTTCATGACCCCAAAGGTTATGAGCCCAAACCTCGCTACCGCTGCATAGTATAGCCATGATGATGCAGCGTCGACGCTCAGACCGAGGTGAGACGGCCGACGAGACCTTGGACAGGAGGATTGCCGAAGTTCAAGTGGAAAGGCAGGAGGGCACGCTCTGTACCGCTGAGGGCCTGAGGATGGGCCTGGAGTTCGGAGGTTGGAGTTGGTAGCGCTTGGACTTCGAGAAGAAGCTCAACCTTGTGGAAGAGGAGTACCACAAGCCTTGCGGCCACAAGCGGTGGCACCACCAGCTGAAGTGGGGCAGCAGCAGCTGATGAGGCAAGGTGGAGAGGGGATGCCGAGACCTTTGGTGGCTGGTCAGTTTCTGTGGGGAACATTTCAAGATGCGGCAGGTGCAGTTGGCACTCAGCTGCGTGCATTGGGACGATCTCCTGGAGACCGTGAACCCTCAGGTACCTCAAGGGGATCCTTCTGCTCTACTTCCTCTACCAGGTCTACGTGCTGAACCTCGCAGAGGCAACGATCATGAAGGTGCTGTTCGGGATGGAGGACGTCCAGATTTAATGATGGGATGTTGGGGCCTCTCTCTCTGAGCCTCTGCAGCAGCCGCTGACGCTGATGCCGAAATCTTTGGAGCAGACCTACCAACAGATGGGAGCTCATCTGTTTTGGAGTGCTGCCGTCCAGCAGGAAGCACTAGGATTTTGGCTGAACCTAGCCAATTGGGACCGAAGGAGGGGAGCCAAGTAATGATGACTCCGGTTCGTGAAGTCCAAGCAGCTGCAGCTGCGGTGAGCTGGGCTCCCGTTCCTCCCGTTCCGGCGGTAAGCCCTGCTCCTGCAGTGAAGGCCGCTACATCGGTGAGCCAGGATCCTGTGAGATCTGCGGGTCTTGCGGTGACCCCGGTTCCCGGGGTAGATGGCCAAATGGGAAGAAGCCAAGGAATGGTGGACCCAGCTGCGTTGGCAGTAGAAGAAATCCGAAAACGGGTGATGCGGGAGGCAAAGGAGGCTTTTGCGCCAGAGATGCAGAAGCTGCAGGCACCTGCAGATGAGACCCGGTCGTACCAGACAGCCTCAAGTGGCACGGATGGGCGACAGACCTTGGGTGGTCAGCAGTATGTTCCAACTGGAGGTTGGGTGTGGGTTCCGGAAGGTGGAGGTCAACCAAGCCCTCAACAAGGTGGAAGGCCACCCACCCCACCGTCTGGGATCCAGTCCGGTTATCCTTTGGGAAATCAGGCAACACCTGCGCAGCCAGGTTCATCGTTGACTGAAACATTGTAAGGAACTTGGAGTTGCCGAAGTTGCCAGCTCCCGGTGGCCAAGATGCATCCCTCCAGTTCGGGGACTGGATGACAGTTGTGTATCCCATCATGTGCGATGTGGCTGGAAGCGCCAAGAGTGGTGGACACTGACGGTAAGCACTGTAGAACACCACTATGTGCAGTGGCTGTCCGCAGCACCGCTGGAAAATTTGTGGGTGAATCCAGAAGCTCCTAGACTGGTGGAACAGTTCGCCAGGCTCGAGCAGAGAGGCATCTCCGTGCTGTTGGGCTGTACGCCCGAGACCTTCAGGCAGGAGGCCATTGCCTCACGGCGACTTTCGGCAGTCGGGTCTTGTTCCGATTGTTCACAACATACCAACCGCGCAAGTTAGTGGGGAGATCGGGGGAGTTGCGTGTGACGCTTGACCCTCTGGTGCTGACAGGTGTGCTGGCTAAGTTCGCAGAAGGAACTGTATGGAGAATCCTCAGGACCCAGCTGAGTACCTTGAGGATGGGTTGGAAAGGGACTACCCGTCGTTCTGGGAATGGGTAGAGACAGAGGACTTCATGCGAAGACAGCCGGACGTCTTCAAGATCCGAGTGGATCAAGGGGCATTGGGGCATCCGAGACCAAACCCACGACGTTCATGACCAATATGGCTCAGTTGCGGGAACTGGACGGCATTAAGGCCTCAGCCGCAGGCGAGGAGATTCAAGAAGATCTTCAAAACTGCCTGAGGCAAATCGCTCTGTGGCCATTATGGGCAGCAGGTTTGGTCGAGTCACTTGAGATGGTGATGCCGATGTTTTTGCAGGAACAAAATCAGCAGCCAGTGCTGCAGAAGTTTGACCGTGAGGGGTGGAAAACCATCTGCTATCCCAGCACGTTCCTTACAGACGGGACTGTCGGATTTGCCTGGAAACCATGGGATCAGCAGAACCTCACCGTAGGAAAAAGGGGCAGGAAA
This sequence comes from Cladocopium goreaui, assembly GCA_947184155.2. NCBI lineage: Eukaryota > Dinophyceae > Suessiales > Symbiodiniaceae > Cladocopium > Cladocopium goreaui. Next base: position 331,013 of record CAMXCT020004546.1, on the reverse strand, counting down.
GTGCTTTTGTGATGTCAGCAGACATCTGTGGGCTTTTCAATAAGGGAACAGACTTGGGAGTATCCAAGCGCAGGAAGGTGAAGTACGCACTGATCGCGACCATCCCTGTGCCAAAGTGGCCGGCTCCGGGGGAGCAGCAGGAAGTTGACTCTGGCTCTGGGGGATGGAGATGAAAAAGAAAAAGGTCTTCTACCAGAGTCAGAACATGGACCTCCTATAGAAGGTCTGCAGGATCTGTTGGAAGCGCCAAAGCTTAAAGAGTGGGTCTCTGAGGAGGTCGCTACAAAGGAAAAATCAAGTTTGGCAGGAGTTCTTGAAAAAGGAGGCTCGAAGTGCATCAGAAGAGATCCCTGTGGAAAACCTGACGTTCATGGAGCCCATGGCTTCCCATGAGCAGGAAGAAGTCGTCATGGCCCTTTCCAAGATTCATGCTCGAGCTCGGAGTTTGGGGATTCCAGTGTGTCGGTGGCACACCGATCGAGAAAAGTCATTTGCCACCAAGGCCATTTCCAAGTGGTGCTTGGACAGAAAGGTCTTTCAGACTCTGACTGCGGGTGACTAACCAGAGGCGAACAGCAGGGTGGAAGGCGAAGTCCTCCAACGCCGTCTCAGGTTGTTACTTTCGGAAACTGGAGTCAACATGGCCTATTGGCCATGCGCGGCCAGACATGGAGCCGAAGAAAGGCTGCGATCACAATTTCGAAAGTTAGGGGCTAAGTGTAAGGAGATGCCACAATTCGCTGTGATGGCTCGGGTGAAGGCCAAAAACATGGCACCGGGTTCAGGAAGGAGCCTTGTCATCGCCCTACAAGACCATGGGCCCTTCCCCCTCCATGACCAACGGACGGGTTGCCTTTGACGAAGCCGGCAACCGTGTGCAGCCGCGACCGGTTTTTATCCCAGACCCGCTGGGAGAAACTGCTCGACTGGAGCTTGAAGCCGTGGAAAACCCAACTGTCCCGCCTAGGAAAGTTGGAAAAGTTCTACAACCGCCTGCCCGGGTGGTCCAGGTGCCTGCTCAGGGGGAGTTAGAGGCGCCAGCGGCCGTGTCAGTTCGAGATATGGCGGATGCATTTATCCCAGAGATGGCTGCACTGGACGAACCAGAGGACGAGTATGAGCCGTCAAGTGCCAGCGACTCAGCTGCTGATGTGCCTGTGGTGGATAAAGAACCAACTCTCACTGCGTTGCGGGCTGAAGGAGAGGCCTTTTTGATGATGGACTAAGATCATCAGGAGCTCAAACCCAAGGTTGGGGGAAATCGACGTCTCTGAACTCCCAGGGTTTGTGGATGAACTTAAGTACCAGCACTGGAACTTGAAGAAATCTTTGCTGCTGGAACAGTTGAACGCTGTAGCTGGTGACAAGGCCCTTCTGGAGGTGATTCGTCTGATGGGAGGGTCGCACCAGAGCCACAGGGTGAGCCGTGGGTAGAGTCCAAGAAACGTGCTTCGCCAGGTGTGGGGACGGAGCCAATGGTCAAAGTTTTGAGGATGCCGAACCCCGCTACAACACCGTGTGGAGTTTGCGGCGCCCCTTCCGGAAGGAGGTAAGGCTCGATGGCGGTTGGACCTGGTCGAAGGCTGGATGATCAGGTGCCACCGGGAGCCGAGGAGAAGGGCCTTTCACCCGGTCCACAAAAAGGTTCCCTACGCGGTTTCTTCGCTGGAGCCTACCAGGGTCACTGTGGGTTCCGTGGGCCGCCGGCAGCTGTACATGTGTGACATAGCAGTTGAAATTGGCAGTATTGTTTTTCCAACGTTGCTCCATGTTACTCCGCTTATGGCTAAAAAACCTGTTGGCAGCTCAGAGCGCTGTTGACGTCCCTGCTCATAACCCCACAGTTTGTAATGGAAAAATGCAAGCGTTTGGCACCTCCCCCAAAGGATCTCACATTTTCGGTCCCCATGATTCCTTGGGTGCCCTGAAGGTGTTGAAAATATAAGCTGGTGACCTCGAGGCCGTGCTTTGAATGGAAAATTGTAGGGGTTTGGAACTTCCCCCAAAAGGATTTTTTTAGTGGGTTTGAGGCCTTGAAAAATTTTAGGGTTCTGGATGGTTGTGGGGGGAGATGGGGTTGATTCCTGTGGTTTCCCATTTCTTTTGTGCATGTTTTGCTGCAATGGTTTTGGATGACCCGGGTGAAGGGCGATGGAAAATATAAATCGGTCGTCGTAGGGCCTTGTTTTTCATGAAAATTGGAAGTGTTTGGAATTCCCACAGGGGATCTCACATGTTTTTTTTTTGACGTTGCAACCTGTCACAATTAAAATTAGTTTCGCCGAAAACGTGGGATTACGATGATTGCGGGCTCATGGGCGTATAGCATTCTTTACGCTAGCCGCTGGTTTGACATGACGCCGTATTTGCGCGACCACCGTGCGGGGTTCGGACTAACGCGGGAAGCATGCACGCAAAACCATCCACGCGAAAGCCACTCTGGCACACCAAACCCAAAAATGCAAGGAATTGTTTAAATCACGTATTGCATTGTGCAAACAAGGTTTACACCGTCTTGCGAAAACATGCCAAAACTATTCTTGACGCAACTTAATCATATAACCCGACCCTGCTACAAGTGTACGGGCATGTTTTTCACAGCGTGAATGTGGTCAAATCCCTGGTCTGAATTTGGACCCACCCATTTGTAACAGGATGAACTATCATTGAGACGCATTGGTATTTTATGGCAAAATATGGTAATTATAATCTAATGAACTACATTTTTTTTTTTTGTCTCACTCGGCGCGCGTGAAATTTATGACACGTTAAAACACATATTTGGGTTTCATATGTCATCAAGCTCTCCTTAATCTATCACCACCTCTTACGGGGTAAGCACGTTAAAACATTGGAGAACGTTGTCTTGTTCTGACACCCTCATTGGTCAATATCAAATTTCGTTGTGCGACCACAACCGTGGTAAGAACCATGGGAAAGCCAGGGATGATCAAACGACGATGCGAGGGGATCATGGTGGTGCATACATGAACGCAACCAACAAACCTGTAAAGTGAGGGTGGTCTTCTGGATTTTATGTTTTTTTTCCCTCCCTTCTTCGTTGCGTTTTTTTTCCGGCCCACAACCGCAAACCCCAGATCTCCAATGGACACTGCCGGGTGTCAATCGCAAGCTCCAAATCTCAGTCGCTATGCCAGAGAGGCTGCCAAAATCAATCCCAAAAGAATGTCACATAAAATGTTGCACAGAATGCCACATAGATTGCCACGAGATCGAATGTCAGAATAATTGCCAGATAGAATGCCAGAAAAAATGTCAAGGTGTGTGTATGCAAAAAAAAATGCTACGTGCAATGCGGATGTTTTTTTCTCCCGCGCTCAATCCAAACCCTTTTGGGGACTTGGGTGCTTACTGTGGTAGGAGCCGGTTGGCTGGGGATGCCGTTTCCTGCGTCTCGGTTGATGGTTTCCGCTTCCAGCCCATCCTTTTGGAGGAGGGGGGCTCGTCCATACTGCGGCTGATCCCAAGCATAAGCAGTGCTTGATGCAACGGAAGGGTCAACAGACTCGTCATGCTGCGACCAAACTGGCTCTTCGGGATTCGGCAAACCTGGAGCATGCACTCCAAGCGCAGGTGTTCCAATGTGGAAATACTGTGTATCAGGTCCTATTCCCCGTTCCGGCATGCGCGGAATCGTGTGCCGGGGTCTGGAAAGCAAAGGGTGGCCCGTGAGGGAATGTTGGAATCCATCGTTGCGGATAGGGAATTTGGAATTGAGGCGGAAAATGGTGGAATCTCTGGTGCGTCAAGAGGCGTTCCAACTGCTGGGCCATTGAAAACCTTTTGTAAAGGGATCTCATCAGGTTTTTTCTGAGGCGACGAAGATTGTAGAGGAAGCGAATTGGGACGCAGTCCAACCTTCGCGGCAGACACGCCTGGGGTGGACGACGAAAGATTCTTGAAACCCAATTTTTTATGGATCTTCATGAGGGTGTCACACCAGAACTCAGCGTGCTCCTCATCAGCTACAATCTTTGTAGGAGCTGTCTCACAAAGCACAGCTCTCCATGACATGCCTTCAACTTGCGAGCAGGCGGAGGCGGACGAAAGGTAGTGTAGTGGGAGAGGAGTGGTGTCAAAATGCTGCGCCCTTAAGATGATACGCTAAAAACGTTTTTGCGCAGTCTAAGATGATTTTACACAGAACATGACTGCATGATACGGTGTCTTCTGCAGCGTGAAATCTCTACTGTGCTACTGTGGGGGACCGTGACCGCGTCACCCGTGGAAATTGAACCAATGACCATTTTAGGGGGAGGCCTCCCCTTATAATTGATATCTAATACATAACGTCGAGAATTCTACGTTTTGCACGGGCTGACCCCCCAATACCCCTTATGATTGTGCTGAAGCACGGAGAACTCAGGTAGCTGACGCTACCTTTCGTGATGAGCAGAGGGTCACATGCCGTGAACATGCCTTCTAATTGCTATTGAACACCTGAAGGATCAGTTGTCAAGGCCCGGCTCAAAGCTTCTAACGTGCATTCGGTGCCACAAAGCACTGCAGCGATTGTCAGAAAGTTGCCAGCAAGTTCCGGTCCGCCCTCCGTGGCGACTCCATGAGCTCCGGGTTCAAATGTCCAATGAAGGACGTGTCCAAAAGTGATCTCGATCCCAGGTTCATCCGCATCATACAAGGGACACTTCGCAAAGGCCCGAAGATTGGTTTCCAATTTTTCCGACTGAAGATTATCCCTGGCGATCACGTCAACGATGTTTCCTTCCGAATCCAGCTGGAGGTGGAGGTTGGTGCCAAAAGCCTGAGTACTTGAAACCGAAGCAAACTTCCAAAGATCCGCTGGAAACGATCCTGAAAAACCCATTGCAGTCGTCCAGTTTCTCTCCCGTACTGGAGTTTCTGGGCTGCTGCTGGCTCGAAGTTTAAGGAATTGTTTCCCGTTTTTGTGTGATGAAGCTGTCACCAGCTCCGCAGGAACAAATCCTTGCGGCCTTTCTTCTTCACATGAGAAGGCTGTCTGCGCGTCAATCGCTATTCGGCCTACCCCTTCGCTCACGGTGTGCGCTTGCTCTTCTCTCTTTTTCTTGGGATTTTTCCTGTCCGGTGGTTTTTCGATGTTGGAGGCGTCGTCTGCTTGCCTGCCAAGCAAACCGCCACACCCTCATTTTTCCTTACCTTTGAAAAGGTCAGCTTGGCCCTCCTCCAATCCTGGGAAAAGCCCAACAAAGGACTCCAGGTCTTTCTTGATTTTGGCCTTTTGAGTATCCAGCGGGCATCCTCTCAGCAACTCGAACGCAAGTCACTGGTGGCCCCCTTGGATTCTTTGGCCTTGGGGGAACTGGAGCAGAGAGGCCCCCACGTCTTTCGATTCCAAGATCGTAAAGTGCGGAAACGTTCCCGAATTAGGAACCACGATAACACTGTCGGCTCCAGTACGGCCCACGTGAGAACCTGTAATCGAAACTCCTTCAGCTGAAAGGATCGCTGGAGAACTTGACGTGCCACTGACGTACGCTTGGGCGCCACCTGTCACCTGATATGCGGAGAAATCGGCCGAAGTTCCCTTCGGAACAGTCATGCCAATTTTTCGAGCCTGTCCAACAAAAGGTACACGACCAATTCCGGCGTACATCGGCTTGATCAGGCAATGTTGCCAAGGAATGTGGACAAGGTCCGCCAATCAGAGCAATGCCATCTGACAATCCTGTAGTTCCGATCGGGAACACGTCTGGTACTCTGTCGCGCTTCATTTTGTGAATGACCCCGCCTGTGAGGACATACAAGATCTCACCATGTTGGAGCGGCTCCAGCTCCCCGTTTGGACCCGTGAAGCATATTGCGAGGTTTGGAGAAGTCATCCTTCTTTAGTCAGATGCGCAGAAGTCTGTCCAGAAGGACGGATAACTGTCCCCATACGGTGGTTGGTAGCTACAGAACTCATCGTATCGAGACGTTCCGCTGCTATTCCGGCATGTTTGAGCATCTTCTGTGTTACCTTCGCACAAGGGTCCCACCTGCTACGTCCGCTGCTGACTTGCCCTGGTTGGCCAATCCTCGCCTCGTTTCCGGCGATTGAGGGTCGACCGCCGTGATGACGCAATCCTTCAATGAGTTCTGGCCCTGCTTGACAACTGCTACTGTCGTGCTGTCACGCAGTTGGTCCACGGAGGCTTGGCACGTGGCTTCAGAAATCTGGAACAGGGCTTCTTCGTGTGATGCAAACAGTACGAGGGCCAACAGGATCCCAAGAAATGGGTACTGGCAGAAATACACGACAATCACTAACGCCATTCTGCTTGGCGAAGCGACAATCTTTGCTTTGATTGTTGAAAAGATGCATCCCAGTATTGAACGTTTAATTCTTCCTGTCTTATCTAGGACATGTGGTGTTCCAGGAAGGACGAGTGCAAGCCATGATAATACAAGGGAATACCTTGCGAGTAGCGTTGCCGCACAGGAAACCAGGAAAAACATTTCGGTGAGGTCGGACGGAAAATCATCGTCCAGCTCGCTGCCCGTGCTCAATTCTGACTATGCAAGCCAGCACCTGTAAACCAAAGTCATGTCAGTTGGTGACGCTGTAAGCCTGTGGAAGAATGTCCTTGCACTTTTTTTGGTAGTAAAGACCAAAGGACACCACGGATGCCAAGGACGCTGGCGTAGAGCACGCACCTCCAGCTGCCAGAAAGAGGTTGGAAACCGCTTGCATAGCAATGATTGCCCACCCCGAAGCCACGCGTCTCGAAGTTCCGGCGGTCGCAACTGCAAGTCCTACCGTCACTATTTCGGCTACTGAGGGCGAAACGATCGAACCTTCCCGGACCAGAAAGAACATAACGAACCAAAGAGCTAACTGTCCAAGACCAGCGTGCCTCTGGCCAGGAGCGCGGCACAAAAAATCGAAGCAAAAATATTAACGTTTCTCATCCAACGACCCAGTTCTTGGACCATCCATTGGATTTTTGTGGATTGTTGTGGTCTCGCAATTTTTTTAAATTGCAATGACCACAACAACCTGACAAGGCAAAAACGAACCAAAATTCAGTTTTACGCCAACGAGTCTCGAAAAATACATGGCATGATGCAACGGCACAATTAAGTACAAAAGTTTGGGCAAAAGAAGTCGTGTGAGGCAAAAGGACGCAAAATTAATAATTAAATTCATCGTCCCCAAACATAGCTATCAGCAAAGATCAACAAACCATGTTGCAAGTTAGATGCGGGCACATCAAGGCAGAACCAAACAATCTCGCAAAAAACGACGCAAAATTCGTCAAAAACATGCAGCCCCAAAAAAAAAACGTCGAAAAAATGAGGTGCTTTGTGATACATTGTTGTCGTCCCAACGTTGTCCCCACTGTGGCGAGAAACAAATGAAGTTGTTCTGGGTGCAAACCATTTGACTCACATGCACTTCAGAACATAATTTATTTGATAAACATGCGGCACCTGGACACATTTTAGCACATGCCACTGAATAGGTTCAATTTACATATTGGTTTTGCCAAAACAAGCCGAAAGTGTCCCAAACGAGGCAAGAAAAATTCAAACGCAGCAGCAGAACCTTTTCTCATGAAAATGACCCGACAAACAAAAAATGCAAATATATTTTGTTTTTGGTGGAATCCGTTTTTGTTTTGGTTCCACTACGTCTTGGGCCCTCGGACTATGAAGTATTGAACGTTTACATGTTGGAAACCGATTTAGGGCCTAGTCTTGCATTTTTGACTAGGCTACTCCTTTTACCCTTTGAACGGCAAGATATCATCTAACGATTGAGGTATATCGTCTCATTTTTCATAGGCCGTCATCTGGGATTTCTGCCATTCTACGTGCCATGTTTCCCGGCATTCCATTTGCGATATATTTTATCATTTAATTTAACCTGACATTTTATCCGACAACCCCAAGCTCGCGATAAAGATGATAAAGTGTGTGCACAGACATGCCCAGACTCAGCTGGTCGGGTCCGTGCGTACCCAAGCTGGGCTACGAGTTCCCCATTGTGCCCAGACCGGCGCGGAGCTCGCCATGAGCCAGCACTTGTTGTGAGATCCGGCCCATTTGATGACCGCAGCGACGACAAACTGGCCCAAGAAGGGACACGGAGGTTTGAGCGAAGGAGTGAGCAAAGGAGTATGGAAGTGTATGAGTGTATGAGTGTATGAGTGAATGAGTGAATGAGTGAATGAGTGAATGAGTGAATGAGTGAATGAGTGAATGAGTGAATGAGTGAGTGAATGAATGAATGAATGAATGAATAGGTAAGTGAATGAATGAATCAGGGGTGAGATTGAATGAATGAATCAGGGGTGAGATTGAATGAATGAGATTGAACGAGAGAGATTGAAAGAATGAGATTGAATGAGTGGGATTTTGGTTGAATGAGATTGAATGAGTGGGATTTTGGTTGAATGAGATTAAGTGAGTGAAATTGAGTGAATGATACTGAGTGTGTGAGACCTAATGTGCGAACAGTGTACGCGTGCGTGAGTGAATTGAATAAAGGAAGAAAGGAGTGAGGGAATGAAGAACGAGGGAGTGAGGGAGCGAGTGAGGGAATGAATTGGTATTTGAGTCCATGAGGGAAAAGTAGCACTTTCAATTACTTGCTTCGAGTGATCCCTACCGTGAAAAACTATTCGGACATAGTTTCTGGCAAAGCATTTGGAGGTATATATACGGCATGTTTATTCTGATTTTTACAGCATATGTTTTGAGGTTCCACCTCACATTCTATCTGGCATCTATTTTGGCATACCTGCATTCTATCAGGCATTCTACCTTGCATGTTTTCAAGCATTCGTTCTAGTTTTTTTTGCCTCCAGTCTGCCATTTTCTCGGACGTTTTTTCTAGCATTTTGTTTGGCATCTAGGCTCAAGTCCGGCAGTACCTGCCCACTGCAATCCGGAACTCGCAGTTGAGGTCCGGCAGTGCCCACTGAAATCTGGCGCTCGCAGTTGGGGTCCGGCAGTGCCCACTGAGATCTGGAGTTCGGAGAAAAAATGAGGGAACGAAAGAAAGTGAAAGGAGGACGAGGAGGACGTAATTCTGATAAAATTTAGAGACCTTCACCTGGCAGGTGGGGAGTATCAACAGACCGTCACCTGGCAGCTGGGGAAAGACCCCTATGTTTTTCTTTCAATTGTTTTGTTTTTTTCCACGTGTTTTCGTTTTTGCCGATGCCTCAGTTTTAGTTGGTGACAATCGCGCCGGCTGATTGGGATGAGTTCTGCTGCACAACGGGCAGGTTGCATTGTTTTCGACGGTTATTTTGTGTCTGAGACGATGGGAGAAGAGGATTTTGTCGCAGGTCCTGGGTTCGGATCCGGGCCGAAATGTTGATGATTTCCCCAGCACAGTGTACGTTTTGCAGAAACGAGTGAAACAAAGGTGGCCTACTACATTTTTGTAATGCGAGAATGTCATGGCTGCTGAGCGCGCAAAAACATGCCGACAACCTTTACGAACCGTCGGACCAAACAATTTCCTGTACATACCAGTGGCCTCCAAAGTCAGGTTTTTTTTGCATGACGTTTTTCGTTTCCCAAAATTTAGATAATTACGTTTCTTCAAAGTCTGCCCGAGGCAGCACCATCAGTGGTCACGTTTTTTGAATTTGCGCCCGTTTGCGTTTTTTTGCGCCGATTTGCGCTCGTTTTGAATATTTTTTGCATCACGTTTCCAACAGCGATGAGGTGCATAAAACCGAAAAATGCTCGAATCAACGGTTTCTGCTCGGGACGTTCTACTACATTAATTACCAAAACTAGGTTTACATGACGCAAGATCGATTTATGTATCGAAGAGGCAGTGGGACACAAATTTACATCAAGCTGGAGGTTCCTGGTATGCGTGAAAATTGTGAACACCCGAAGTACGGTGTTTGGCAAAGGACGACGCTGTTTGTCGAAACAATTTCAAACAGAAATTTGGAAACACTCGTTGAAACAAACTCGGACAAAAATAGCGACCCAATCAAAAGAAATTGTCGCAATCAAGCGATTTCCAAAGTGCTTTCAATGTCCGTCAATGTTTTTGTTGGATATATCTTGCAATAAACTCCTTCCACCCCGATTGCAAAAAAAAAAGTACCGCCACATTTTCCTAACGGCCTCTAATGTTCGCAAGATTGCGAATATGTGGATCTGAGGGCATGTCACGAGGTGAACAACCGCAAACATATGCGCCGTTATGTCAGATATGTATGGCAATGTACGGATGTTTTGCAGTTAAAAGCCTGCGCTCCATCAATCCAACGACAACAGCAACAACAGCAACACCAACAACAGTAGCACCAACAACAGCAACAACGGCAACAACGGCAACAATGGCAACAACGGCAACAGCAACCACAACAGCAATAACTCTATATATATAACATAACACAACCAGAAATAAGAACAAGAACAAGAAAAACCATTGAAAAAAATGCAGCAACAACCACGACGACTACGACGACGACCACCCCCACCACCACGATAACGGAGACGATAATGACTCGGGGAAGGGCGGAGGTACCTGCAGCAGCACCAGCAGCACCAGCAGCAGCAACAGGACAGCATAACGGCATGACAACACACCATAACAGCATGGCATCATGACAGTATACCAGCATCAGCATCAAAAGCAGCAGCAACAGCAATAGTAACAACATGTAACAACAAGCATACCAGGAACATCAGCAACAGTACGAAGAGAAAACAAGGACAACCAAAGCAACAAAAACAACAGAAGCAAAAAAGGCAACAAAAACGCAAAAACAAAAAAAAACAAAGAGAGCAACAAAAGGTAAACACAAAAGACAACAAGGCAAAGAAAATCAAATAACAACAGCAAACAGAACGTGACAAAAGCATACAAAAGCTGCAACACAAAGAAACAAAGCATACAACAAATGCAGTGATCTGGCAGAGGCAACAGCTCTGATCAGAGCCTGCCAGCTATGTCCATCCCAAATCTCATCTGGGAATACCCTGGATATACATTGATATACTCATTTCAAAATCCCATGGAAATTGTTTATTGATGGTTTATTCCATTGTTATCATTGTTTTGGAAAGCTACAAAATTACTTGGGGGGTTGCCGCATTTGTGTAGCTCTTCAAATACTTCCTTCACGCAGTGCTCCCGCACTAGCTATTTCAGCATAGAGATAGAGAGACAATGAACATCTAAATCCAGTGCTTCAGGCCAAGCGTTTTCCGATTTAAGTCTTCAATGGATTCAGATTTCACGTCAACATTCCATAACAGTAACATTCCATGAAAATTCAGATTCAACAGCTCCCCTTTGCCACAGTGTTAACTCCAGCGGAGGAACTTGAGAGCTTGGAGGTGGTGGGGTGGACATGTTGGTCACAGCTGGTGGTTTCAAGCACGACCGGGGATCTATGGTAATCGAAATTTACATCTTAAGGCTCTTAAGGGTGAAAAATGATGAACCATGATAAACCACGAAATCTTTGGGAAACCCAGCCCATTCGACACAAAAATCATAGACGCCTGGGACATGTTCAAAATCACCGGACCTCGTCAGAAACTTCGCCGCTTCTGTCGGGTCGCTTCAACTTGCGGCGGTCGAAAATTTCGGGGGCGCTTTCCGTCGCTGTCCGGTCGCTTTTCGGTCGCTTGAAAAAACTTCGTTCGAAGTCGACGCGGCGCCGTGATCCTGGGGAGGATGGATGTGGATTCGTCAGCCACACTGCTTTGCTGTCAGTGGTGGCAGCAGCGGGTATCTGGACCAAAACCAGGGCTCTGCGCAAATTCTCGTACAAACTCATTGCTATATGCAAAAATGAGCGTCCCATGTCAGCGACACCTCAGCACAGGCCATATTTTGCTCGCTGCCTGATGTGGTCAACGCATGCTGGTCCACTGCTGACCCAGCTTCAAAGCGATTCATCAAAGCAACTAGTACTCTGTCCCTGTTGGCTGCCTGTTTCATCTCAATCTCTCATGGCTAGATCTGCAAGTTCGTTGTTCCTATCCCCATTTTCTGTTGACTGTACCATCTATTACAAAATTCCGTGCATTTCCACTAGAAACATCACCCTTCGAAGTGCTTAAGAATCGTTTGACTACCAAGGCTAAGGTTTTGTTTTACCTATGAAAACAGAATATCTGATGACCACTGGTATGATGTATCCCAATCTCTGCTGGTTTTGTCATGCTTGATATCCCAACAAAAACCTTTGAAGCCAGACTGACTCATTTCGTTAACGACCTTTGCGGCTTCGCCAACAAACAATCTGCTCGGCAGCACTTTGGCTGCGGCCCGCAGGAGGGTTGGTGACATTATCGCAAGGTGACAAGCGCCAGGGACTGCTGAGGAATGATGGTAATGGTCATGTGGGAAACTCAATGCCATAAAATATAAACCTATATAAACCTGCCATTTGGGGATGGTTATAGCAACCATCACAACCATGAAAGAGACTACGATAACATATCATGACTGCCACTTCGCCATTTGATTGACCTCTTCTCCCCATGATTCAACATCCCCTCGCAAAAACAACATGCTTTTCCATTTTCCGCGAGAGGAGTGGAATCACAATCGAGTGAGGCTCCTGTCCACCCGAGCCACAGCTGTTTTCAGGTGTCTGGATTTTTTGATGGTAGGCATGGGGAAAAAACATGGGAATTTTAGGTACCTGATACCTGCCAAAAAAGAAAACCTAGTTTTTAGCTGGTAAGTACATGTGACTATTGATAGCAAAAAATATATAAAGTAAAAAAAGTATCGAACCAAGGCTGACCCAGAAAACTAGCACAACTTTTGAAGGATGTTGCTGATGATTCATCGGTTCTTTACCACATGATTTTGTAATTTCATGTTCTCATTTTTGTATCGGGGGGTGGCTCCCCGGGCGCGCTGGGGCCCTGAATTTGTGGCGCCTCCATGATGCACATCTGTCCGTCGCGGATCTTGTAGTTGAAATTGATGAAACCAGAATAGCCTCAGCGACATAGCCACCCCGTGATGCCACTGGTTGTTGTTTCAACTGATGGTAGAACAAATGACACGTTGGAGGACAGTGAAACAGAAAATATAGGAGATCAATTGGCGGTATATGTGGAGATCCATCAAACAGAAAACAGTACTACTGTAACACATGGAAACACATTTGAAAAGAAACAACTGTGAAACACCCGACAGGAAACAAAGGGCCCAATTTGCCTGACAAATCCGAGGAAGCATGCATCAACGTTCATGTGGGGATCATGGTTGCTGAATTCTGAATGGAATCTGATGCCTGTCTCAGGTGAACCTCTCTATGGCATGTTGGTTATATAGGTAGGTATACAAGTTTCAGCAACATCTCAAAATATCGTCAATAACCCGATTTATAATCCATATATTAACCCATTATAAACATATGCCAATGGGGTAATGATTGATTCAGTAAAATATTTTTTGTTGGTTTCTCTCTCTCTCTCTTTCTCTCCATATCTTTGAAAATCTTAATATTTATTCCAAAATCGGCCGGCCTGCCGGCGTGTCTGATGGGAAGGTGTTGTTCCTGTTTCTGTTCTTGGCTTGTACTTGTTCCTCCTACTCCTACGCCTACTGCCACTCCTTCCTTCATTCCCAAGTACTAAACCGGTAGTGCCGGTAGCTAGCGAAACTGTCTACAGCACTACAGTCGTCTACCGGTACCAGTCACAGGACGTACACGGTACTAAACTGATCGACCGGTGCTCACTTGGTATGCCGCCAACAGGTTGTGAAAGTAAGCATCTACAGCTCTGTCTTCGTCTCCCCCTTCTTCTTCTTCTTCTTCTTCTTCTTCTTCTTCCTCTTCCTCTTCCTCTTCCTTTTCCTCTTCCTCTTCCTCTTCCTCTTCCTCTTCCTCTTCCCTTCCCTTCCCTTCCCTTCTCTTCTGCTCTCTTCTGCTTCTCTCTCCGGCCTCCACCTAGAGTGCACATCAAACATTATCAGCATTAAACATGTGTGTCAATCATATAATCTTATATCACTTATATCCCATTGCATGTTTAATGCTAATTAACCCATCAAAAATGGGATAGTCCATATTGATCCACCAAACATTTTTGTTGATGACACCAACGACTACTGCCGAAGCCGCGGCGCCTCCGTAGGCTCCTCCGTAGTGGGACTCGGAGCTCGTGTGGCCCAGCTCGGTGACGCGGAGCCAAACGTACCTCGGGGCCAAACACAAGGGAAGCACCAGGGGAAAGCACGGGATTTTAACAGAGGTTGATATTTTTTTCGATAAAAAAACTAGAACCTTGGGGAAATCAACTATCTGTGATATTTAAACTCAAAGTAACTTGAATTCACTCAACCAATGGAAACATGTCATGTTTAATGCAGCAAATGCAAATGCATTAAGATAAAGTCTGAGCATGAGGAAGGGCATCTTTAACTGATTCAACATGAGAATTTACACTGTGGATTGGGAACTTACCCATTATGAGCATGGGGACCTAAGAAACAAGCACATGATTTAATGAACTCGACCACTCACTGAGGCTTCCACAGCATGGAAGATTGAAATGAGATTTGCACAGAAACAGGGTGGCTGATTACCAAATTGGGAACGTACATGGATGGACTTATCAACTAATGCAGGCTTCACACATGTGCAATCATAGAAAAACGAGCATCATCGAATATCTGAAGGTTCTGACATACTTTGAGTCTCAAGGTGATTCTCTTCAATCTTGCTGTACACCAACGGATCTTAAACATGACGTGATGCCTTTAAACTGGAGCCGTGGATTCCTCTTGCAAGTAACTATTCTCAAGCAAACGTGAGTGGCTGCGGCTCAATTCCATCATCTGGAAAATTTTGGGTTTTCACCCCACCGGCTGGATACAAATTCATGATAGAATGTAATATTTGAATTTGGTTCAAAGGCAATAAACCCATTTGGCCCTACAAAAGAACCATCCCAAAACACGAAGGGACAATCCACGAAAGGATACACTTAAGATCAGCTAATATAGCAAACTCAAAGTGAAAACCGTACCCAAGTCATCAAACTTTACCCTTTGCAGGGGCATTGAAATCAAGCAAAAACGGTGGCTTTACCACAATGATGTGGGGATGAGTCAAGAATTAAGCCCTGTGGGACCATAGATTTTAGTTCATTTTAGTTCTATGTTTATGAACTATCTATAGTATCATCTAGTTTTGGGGGGTACCTAGGACCTATAGCCATTTGCCGATCATTTGCCTCACCAGGCCCAGCCGCGCTTCTGCATCGTACTCATAACGCATACATGCCTCAGCTAGGCCATTGCCCCATCGATGGAGGCTACAGCTTCACAGAACACCCAGATGTCCCTTCCCCTTAATTCATAAATACCAACCCAGAAATATCCATAAAAAGCATGGTTTAGAGTTGTAGATCCAAAAATATTCTAGGTCAGAAAAATTCTCATGGAATCAGGCTATGCCACATTGCCGAGATGCCACTTCCAGTATTTCACCGCAGACCAACCTGCACAAAACGGTAAAACGGTGCAGGGCTTGAAGGAGAAAATCTCGCAGTGCTAGGAGGTGCCCCAGTGATGTTTGTTGCTTTGTAGTCACCATTAACTATAGTTATATCATGTTGTATCTGCCATAAACCATAGAATTCAGCCAACTAAATGATATAAATCAATGCATCACACACCAAAAAGTTAGAGTTATAAACCAACTTAGCCAACTATGGGGCACCACAAAAGGTGTCGTGTTAAAAGGTTTGGGTTTTTTTTCAGTCCCCTTGTTCTCGTTTTTTCACGTTGACCGGGACCTGGGGACCTGGGAGGATCCCAGGTTGGACGTCCCGTCGTGGAGAACGGTTTTCTCACCATGGCGTTTCGGAGGCACCGGCTGGTCCATGATGGGCTGAGCCCGATCTTGTGCCAACTTAAAGGAACAACATGTTACAACATGTTACATTATATTTTACACAAACATCGCGGTGAAGTCATGTTAAATCCCCCAAGATATTTGCCATGGGCGTCCATGTTATACAGCAAAATAAATAGGGTGTCAAAACATCCAATGGTTTATGATCATCTTCCCCAAACAATGAAACATGAACCAGCCAGAATACGCAGGTGTTTCCCAAAATGGGGGACTCTAAAGTCATCCAAATTGGGATACGTGTTAACATTGACACATATTGACACCCACGAAGAGCATGGGGGTCCCCCTAGGAGACAAAAATCCAGGTTTTACATTCATTCAAAGTGATTTAAAAGGAAAAAAAAAACTGTTTGGGCAATCGAATCTCACTTGTGGTTTGGATTCCCGGTTGTTTGGATAAGTAAAAACTGGTTGTCAAAGTGGACAATCCATTCAAGGTTGTTTGGACAACCGTTGGTTTATCATATGGGTTTGTCTGAAAATAGGGTTAATCTTCCCAATTATAGCCATTTAATAGGGATAATGATCAGCAAAACCATTGGGTTTAGGGGTACACTATTTTCAGACACACCCATATTACCATCATATTACCACCATCTCACAGTCAGCATCCCCACCTGTGACCACGACAAGACCTGGCGCCCAAGGAGGTGCCCCGGAATCGCCGTTCGCGCTTTGCGAACTGGAAAATGGATGAACATGGCCCATTTATACCGTGATTTACCGATTGAAATGGTGATTGTCCATCACCTTATTATAACATTAAAAAACAATATTCTAACTGGATATAACTGGATGTAACTGGGGGCACCACCTAAGATACCTTGTTGGACCTTGTTGGCTTGGCGAAGCCAGCAGTTTTGCTGACACATCACTTTCGAAATTTGGACCTCGTAATGAATAATGGGTCCAAATACAATATTAGCGTCAATGCATATGCAAAAACATGCGTTTTTACATGTCCCTAACATGCTGGGTATATAACCCCTTTCTCCTAACATTTTTTAGCCCCCCAAGAAATCCATGGTTGGAGGTGAAAAAATCATGGGACATCTCTACTAGAAGCAAAGGTTGGGTCATCCCATGGCCCAACATGACGGCCATTTTTTGGGGGAAAGGCCATGGGATGACCCATGTTCCTTCCCGACTCGTGGAAAATGAATCACCCACGGACCCGTTTTTTGGCGAGCTAAAATCCCATTATCATTAAAGATCTCACCGAAAAATGGCGAGATAAAAAGCCCTACAAAAATTAAAACCTCCACCTATATCACCTATAAGATGCACATATCATTACATACCCTCCGGCAATCAATCGCAGCAATTGACAATCAAATAAACATATGGATTTATACCATGGTCGCCCTAAGCTCAGTGATAGCTGGGTTGGCTCACCCCATGACTGTAGATGACCCTAGTGATTCGGGCGTAGCCCCATCTACATAAGTGGAGGGAGTTTCCCCGAATTCCCCTGAAACAGAACTGAAACACCGGAATGCATCCCCAGGAAGACATCTTTCGACCCATCCAGCGGCTTCTGCGGATTTGGCTCTATTAAGTGGTCACCGAGGGCGTCCACAAAAAGACACAAGAGGGACCCCAGGCCAAAGACAATCAAACTTCAAAGCCACGCAAAAGTTCGGGGTTGTCCCATCATATAGCCTAGCTACAGATATTTAGATGTAGATGCAGACTGATGCAGATGTAGATATAAAGTTTAACACGTATAGATATAGATACCAAAGGCCAAGGGGCCCCAGTCCCAAGTCGAACTCATCCTGGCCAAATAAGCTCTCACTTGCCCAATTGCAGGTTTGGAGCTGTTCCTTGTTCTCAGTCAATCAGTTTCAGTTGACGACCAAACACCTTCAGGGGTTAGACACCATTAACTACAGATAAATCTACCATAAACCCTAGTTATATTTGTTGCCAAGTTATCCAACTATGGGGCACCACACTTATGAAACCAGGCCAGTGAGCGGGTCCATTTCGATACAGTAATCGCATCCTCAGATCGGGAAAAAAAATCCTTGCAACAACCAGAACCCTGGACGAAAATCTTACGTTCCAGCAGGGATTCGGCCAACCCCCGTATAGGTGACCCCTCAATGATAGGTGGTTGATAAACCTGTAAGTATTGGCGGATTTATGTGGATGCGGCTAGTGAAGCCTCAACAAACCCTTATTATTTGGGGGGTTTACCTTTGGGGTGGTAAACCCCAATCCCCCTGACCGTTGGTTTGTGCTTTCTGCTAGGTACCAGCTCGAAGTCTGCCGGGAAGCGGCTGCGAACGTGGGCTGAGGAACCCGGCCGTCAGTGGGCTACTGACTGGGGTGCGTTCCAGTTAGTGGGCAATCACCATTTCATACGCCCGTCATACACATCCAAGCAGCCCACTTGACGGTCTTCGAACAAAAAGTTTGCACTTTTCTTCATCTGCGATGCTGAGAGCAAAATCGTTTAAGGATCTTAATAGTTAGCAGTGCGTACGTCCGTTTGCAGGTGGCGGTTTCCCAGAATGAGATTCCCTCCTTATCATCGTTGGTTTCCCCTGAAATGACCAATAATGTGAATGCCGGATTCATAATGCCCGATTGATCAATTGGATGCTACCCGGTTGTCACTGAACATTTGTTCTTTATTCTGGTTATTGCACAGGTCAATGACCATTGGACTGCTGAACAGGTGGTTTGATACATCTCTTATCATTTCTTGCTTGGGATCACTTGTGGACATGTCTAAATTGCATGGGTTGTCCTGAGCCACCAAAAAATAACCAGAATCTGATCAATTTGCTACGGTTTATTGTTTCATGTAAACAACCCAGAAGGTTAATCATTACTTGGAGCCCCAAATGATTTGAGGTTTACCTCTGCTCTGCGCAGGTGAAAAAATCTCTGAGTTTGGAGGTGCACCCAAACACTGAATTTCTGCCCTCTTGTGCTGACATGCAGAATGTTTGTGCGCGCACGTGATTTAGACATGTGTATGTGTATATATATATATAGACAGACAGATAGACAGACAGATAGATAGGATAGGATAGGATAGGATAGGATAGGATAGGATAGGATAGGGTAGGGTAGGGTAGGGTAGGGTAGGGTAGGATAGGGTAGGATAGGATAGGATAGGATAGGATAAATAGAGGTATACATACATGTGCGCGTGTGCGCGTTTGGTTTAATTAATCTATTTGTTTACGTATTGATTCATTCAATTTCGTTCGTATTTATTCATTTTTTTCTATGATGACCAACCTATCTATTATTGATTGATTAATGATTAATCTTTTGGACAGACAGTCAGACAGGCAGGCAGGTAGGTAGTTAGAATGTAATTAGATATACTGATATACGTAACTAATACATGATGTATATAAATATGTATAATCCGCCGGCTTGCCGGCGTGTTTTGTGGATGTTCCTGTTACTGTTGTTGTTCTGTTCTTAGTTTTTCCTCTTGGCGCGGATTTTTACGACCCCCCCCCACCCCCCCCCCTCCCCCCCCCCTCCCCTGTGATTTTATTTTTGTTTTACGTGTCTACACAATGCTTTCATGCATGTTGACATGTACACTTAATTCATATCTTTCATGCGCACTCCGCATGGCTCAAGACTAGCAGCAATTCCGCAGCGTAGAAAAGAAGTGCAGCAGTCACTACTTGTCCGCAGGTGTTGTAACATAGTTTTCCAGGGCTCCCTTAAAGGGGAAAGCTACCTCAAAGTGGTAGCGGAGCCTGTGCCTTCGCCAAGTCTAGATCCGTGTGCCGAACTGCCGTTCTCTGCATACATTCCGTATATCGGACTTGCGGAGGCAACCTGTAGGTCAAGTTAGAGTAGCTGCCATGGTCTTAATCCACAACATGGATTCAGATGAAGAACAACTCCAGATTGTCTCTTATGAAGAGCCTGAAGCATATGCCGCCACCAGTCATTCCGAAAACCGGATGGGCATCAAAATGACACCGAAGGTTCCACCCCAATTTGATGGCCAATCAAGCTGGTTTGAATATGAAGATTTAATTGATGACTGGTTAGGGATCACAACATTGGATGCAGATAAACACGGACCATCATTAAAGAATGCCCTCATTGGTTCCGCTTCTTTTTATAAGTCGATGCTCGATAATGCCTTACTCCGAGATCCGGATCGTGGCCTCGCTCATTTCAAGGACACATTGAGACCATACTTCGTGAAGGGAGTAAATCATGTGTTCCTTTGGCGATTCCTCCAGATGTTTCGCACATATCGAGGCCAGAGTGAATTCGTGCACTGGATAGGGCGATTTGAGATCGCGCAGAAGCGTTTGTTGGCTTCTTGGTCCGATCTGCTGGACATATCCGATCTTCCCGAAGCAGGCACTCCGGCATTTACGGCAGCACTCACAGATGAGAAAAGACTGCAATATAATGCAATAGTAACAGATGAAGATAAGCTAGCTTATCAACAAGAACTGAGAGAACAGACCATAACCAATAGAAGGACCAGACATGCACAACAGTTTCCATTGTCAGACAATTTGATGTCACTGATTTTTCTAGTCCAAGCAGACCTCAACGAGCAACAACGCGAGCGTTTTGTCTCGTCCATGAACATCCATCAGATCGCAATGCCTCAATATACCTATCTCCAAGTGAAACAGCTGTTCTTAGAACTTTTTGCCGTTTCTCGCACAGGTGTTGCAGACCCAAACATCACGCACCGCAAGCGGTCCAACTTCTACGTCATCGACGAGGGCGAGACCGAGGAAGGTGAGTACGGATTTTGGGTCTTTGATGAAGAAACGGGTGAAGAAGGTTTCACAGGTCTGTACACGGAGAACGAGTTCTGGGTTCTCAGCGCCAAGGGTTCATACTCTAAGCGCCGTATCTACGGCAGGTCCTTCAAGAAAGGTAGACCAAAAGGTTATGGCAAGAAAGGAGGAAAAAGATCAAGACCCGGCTTCCGCTCGAGGTCAAAAGGCAAAGGTTTTGCAGCATGACCAGCAAGACACAGCTTTCTGGGGAAAAGGCAAGGGCAAAGGAAAAGGTAAAAAGGGCAAGAAAGGAATGATGAAAGGAAAGGATTCTTTCAAAGGAATGCCTTCATGGAAAGGAAAAGGAAAAGGTGATGCGAAGAACAAAGGAGGAAACAATCCATTTTTGTCACAACCTCCACAAGCTAATGTAACACAGGCTGCAACATCTAGTGCATCACAAGCCCCTGAAAAACAAGAAACCGCCCATGCCGAAGAAAGCTGGAGTTATGACTATGACACATACTGGACAGATGACTGGTCAGGTTATGAATCCTACTATGGATATGACGGAGATTACTCCCAAGGTGATTGGTACAATTGGTCATATTATGTTTCCACTGAGGAACTGACCGAATCCGAGGACAAGCATTCAGACGTCATTTCTGAGGACGGACAGACCGACAAGATCAACCGGTTCTGTTTTTCAGGCATCCGCTTGTTCCGATTGTTCGGACACGAACTTGTAGAGGCCCTCACATTCGTGCTTCTGTTCGTGTCTGTGATGTACCAGTGCTTTTCTGATTTGAACAGGTACCTATTTAAGAGCATCCGCCAAGTTGAGAAGAGTGTTTCTACCGAAAACGGTGATCTGCATTCGTTTCAGCCGCGCACAAGCCCGCTCAATTCCGTCTCAACGGAAGAGTGTGTATTTCTCAATTATGATCATGGTGCCCAACAAGCATTGCTTTGTGAGTATGTAGATTTAGGTTCTCATCCGACTTATGTCATCCTTGACTCAGGTTGCACTCGAGCCATGGGATCCCGCTTTGCCATTGATCGCCTTGTACAGGCTTGCCAACAACATCCTAAGCGTGATCACATTTGGTTTTCTAAGCAACCGTGTTCAAGTAAGTTTTCATTTGCCAATGGAGAACAATCTACTGTCAAGGAAAGATTAGTGATTCATTTTCGCAATGATCGTGCACAAACTGGTTGGATCACAACATGCGTTGACATCCTGGACAAAGGTAAGGTTCCTATCCTCTTTTCAGTTGAACAAATGAGGAATCTTCGCATGAACATTGAGCACACTCCTGTAGGTGAGTTCATGACTTGTCCACTGTTTGGAATGCAACGCACCGCATTGGCGGTCAGTACATCCAACCATCCAGTCCTTGACATTATGGCTCTTGCTACTTCCAGTTGGAAACCGATGTACAGCTTTCAGTCCGAAGACATCACATGCCCAGCATGCAATGGTAAACATCGACCACACACAAACAAAGAAGGTTGCAAGAGATTCAAGGGATCAGAGCCTAAGCCTGCAGAGGTGCCGAAACCGGCCAAGCCTGATTCTAAGAAGATTGTCAAGAAAATAATTCAGCCTGATAGCAAGTTAGAAGTACCAGCTCAACCTTTTGATCCTGATGAAGAGCCAATGGTGGCCTCTGGGCCAAGTTCCGGTTCAAGGGACGGTATCCCAAGACGTCGGGAACCTCAGATTGAAGAAGAATCTGAAGTCAAACCGGAACCAAAGGTTGAAGTAAACTTGAAGAGAAAAAGGAACCGTCACCTAAGGGAACTTTGTCATTAGCACTTCAGAGAATTCATGATAAGCTTCAATCACCCACAGAACTTCTCAAGTTGCATTTGAAGCATTATCATATGACCACTGAACAATTCAAAAGAAGAACATCAGCTCTGAAGTTGCCGAAGGAAATTTATGACAAATTTGATCAGATTACCAAATCATGTGACACATGTTCCACTGCCAGGATTGCACCATCGAGAGCTAAGGTTTCAGGAATCCGAAGTGAAGTCTTTGGTGAACTTACTTTCATTGATCATGGAGAAGTTCCTATCAATCCTCAGTCAAAACTTCAATTCCTACTTATGTATGACGGTGCAACTTCTTTGACTACTGCCTTTGTAGTTCAGAATAGGTCTGACACGGTGACGATAGCTCATCTTCAAGAGTACTTTGAAACTTATCAGTTGGATCCAAAATATATTGTTGCCGATCAAGCTTTCATGGGCACTGAAATGGAGAGTTACTACAACCGGCACAGCATCAGGCCAATCTCTCTAGGACCAGGAACACCATGGCCAAATCGAGCTGAAGCAGCCATTCGCATGTTTAAGAAACAGGTCTCATTAATGCTAATTTCCCTGAAAGACGATCCATTGCTTGCCAACATAACCTACAAACAGTTGTTGAGACAAGCCTGCATTTCAAGGAACACCATGGTAACACTCGGTGGTGTCACTCCGATTGAATTAGCATTTGGAAGAAGACCTGCCGATCTTACGGCGATTGAGCTCATGAATCCAGCACAGCTCACGACTGAGGCCCCTGCTCCTGAGAGACAAATTGAAGCACTAAGGTCACTGGCGATGCGAAAGTTTCTAGAGGCAAAACAGTCTGATGACCTTCGAAGAGACATTGCAAATAAACTTCAACTTAGTGATGGACCATTCTTTCCTGGAGATAAAGTTTACTATTGGACCGAAGACAAATCAAAAATCAAATCAGACGGTTCACATGGAGGAAAATGGATAAAAGGAAAGTTGGTTTCCGTAGATGGCAGCATGGTTGGAGTTGATTTAGGAACCAGAATCGTGAAGGTCAACATCAGTAAAATAAGAAAAGACCATAATCCTATTGAGGATACTGACATTCCTTTAGAACCAATTGCACTTGCCAGTGCCGATTTTTCGGCCAAAGCTGCCGCCGGTGCCGAATCTTCGGCCAAGGGCGCCTGTACAGCAATGAAGTCCACATGCCGCTCAGATGACCATGCAAATAACATCATAGAACACGATGCCATTCAGTCAGGTCCTGAAGGTATTCAATATGGTTGTTATACATGGGAGCCAGCTATGACCGGAAAATTAGATTTCCTTGAGCTGTTTAGCGGCTCTGCCAAGCTTAGTCAAGCGGCAGCAATGCAAGGGCTTCGAGTCGGCGCTCCAATAGACCTCCGTACAGGTTACGACTTGCTCACTGCCGAGGGCCGGCGAAAGGATGGAAGTCATTGAGCGACAACAGCCAAAAATCATCCACATGGCACCTGTTTGTGGACCATGGAGTCAAATGCAGAATATTAATGATCCTGCTGATACTTATCAAAAAAGGAAAAAGTATCTCCCCATGGTAGAATTTTGTGCAAGAGTCGCTCTTTATCAGATTGAACATGGCAGATTTTTCATCATTGAAAATCCTGCGACTTCCAAGATTTGGTTTACCAAACACTTTCAACGCCTTCTCTTGAAGCATACCGTAACCTATGGGACATTAGATATGTGCGCCTTTGGTATGAGAGACACAAATGGATACTATTACTACAAGCCAACATCCTTACTTCACAATTTTCCTGAGGGAGTCTTGAATCCAGTTTTCAAGAGATGTAATAGTAAATCCAAAAATGATCCAACACATTATCATCAACCATTGGAAGGTAGTGCTCCAGGATATGGATCAAGAACGAAGTTGGCACAAGTATATCCATACCGATTCTGTAGCACTTTGATTAGATGCATCCTTCCATTAGGAAATCCAAGGGCTCTCTATCCATCACAGCTGTCACTTGCAGTAGACCTGCTGGAAGACTTGAATCTCGATGAATTGCGAGGAGTGCAAAATCAGCTTGCCGCTCTCACAGCATCCGAGCATCCGGTGTTGGCAACTGACTTGTACGAACAGGGTCTTCCAGTACGTGACTATTACACGAAACGCCTGCTCAACCGCATTAATGCTCTACCTGCTGGTAATGTTTATCATCCTGTTCAGATCGAAGCACAACAAGATGTTTCACATGTCAGACAGATGTATCTCAGTACGTCTATGTTTGACAATGCAGTCATTTTTCGTGGTAGTTTTCAGTCCTTGCGAGTTGAATACCGCCACACACACGGCGTACTCTTACTTTGGAAGAAGAAAGATGCGTCTCATGTTTTTCTGCGCGTACATCCTAGAGATATGTCGCAGTTGATTGCTAGCCATTGGTCAGCAATATTGTTTTGGAACAATGATGGAAGTATCCCTACAGATAATACAGATGACATTCCTGAACAGAACACCAACATTGACCCTCCACCGGGTCTTCCACCTCAGCAGAACAACAACCAAGATGATGATCCTCCGCCTGAACATCTTAACACACCACCTTCATCACCACAACTTCCAGATGTTCCCATGCCTGACGAACCGCATACGCCGCATCCCGGCTTTCCTCCTGATGATGATCAGTTTCACACGCCATTTCATTCACCACCAAGACCAAGTGATGATGTACCTGACGATGAGATGCATTCACCACAAGATGATTCACCAGATTTACCACCTCATCCATCATCACCACCTGATCATCCTCAACCGCCATTTCCTGGAGCCACTGGCATTTCTGTTGCTCCAAATACAATTATTGTGCCCAATACCATAATACCACCAAACATTGACGACACACCAATGACACAGAGCACCAAGCGTCCACCAGGTGATCCACCGATACCACCTGCAACTAAGGCTCGACCATCTAGACAAATGCCTCCAGCGTCTTCAACCCATTTTCAGCCTAGTAACCATTTGGGGGGTGATACACAGCCATCAGTCACACCAAACGCGACCACACAACCCGCTGTAGTCGCTCCAAACACTTCGAAACCGAAGAAACCCAAGCATGATCCTGTGCCTGATGACTTTGATGATGACGAGCCTGATCCAGATGCCGCACCATCCGGACACAATGGACCGCCAATACTTCCGCTAGACGGAGATGAACCTTTTAATCCATCGCCAATGCCAGAGAATGATCCACAACCTGACACTCAAGATCAGCAAGAGCCACAAGAAGAAGAAGAAGAAGAGGAACCAGAAGAGGACACAGATGAAACAATTCCTTATGGTTCAACTGATACCGATGAGACTCTTGACTATAATGATCTTGTTATTGATGACTCAAAATGGTGTTTCCTGTCACAGGAACAAAAGTTGTGCAGTAATACTGCTTCATTCTCTGTGCCTAGATTGATTGACGGTTCACCCGTAGCTCTGAGTAGTGTCGAATCTGCCAATTCGATTGGTATGTCTTATTCCGTTGTTTCGGAGAGACAATGCACAAGATGCCGTAAGACTAGATCTGATATCATTGAAGGATATCACGGCATTAATGAAGAAGACAAAGCTTTTATGACATTGTATTCCATGACAGACAAATTTTCTTATCTTGTTGGCAAGAAGAGAAAGGAAGCCACTCAGCAAGAGAAGAGACAACTTGCCAAACAGTTTTTAGATGCTAAGAAGGCTGAATGCCAATCATGGATTGACAATGAAGTTTTTGATCTTGTTGATATGAGGAAAACCAGAGTTCGGAATTTCGTTGCCGGAAGATGGGTTCTTACCGTAAAGAAAGACAAAGACGGTAACTTCCAGAAATGTAAGGCAAGATGGGTCCTTAAGGGTTTTCAAGACAAACAGAAGAACACCCAGCAAACAGATAGTCCAGCAGCTTCACGAGCAGGTTTCCGATGTGCAACACAGCTGGCTGCAAACTATCACTGGGACTTGTACCATATGGACCTAAAGACCGCTTTCCTTCAAGGTGAAGCCTATGATGAAACCAGAGACATCATTTGTCAGATTCCACCAGAGTATGGTTATCCACCTTACATCGGTGCTAGGCTTAAGAAACCTGGTTACGGTCTTAATGATGCGCCACGCCGCTGGTGGCAGATCATTGATAAAGCCTTACTTGACTGTGGACTTGTTCCCACACGCGCAGACAGATGTACATATGTTCTGTATGACAGTACTTCTAAGACAAGGACCTGTCAACCACCTCGCAGTGTCAATACTGAACAGGTAACCATTTCAGAGGCAATTGACCATCTTATGGATCCGGTAGCCCGAAACAATGCCCAAGGACGCCGACCACATGGTTTTAATTGCCTTCATGTTGATGACCTGTTCATGGCAGGTGACAAGGTGTTTGAGTCCAAGGTCTTGTCCAGTCTGCGTAAGAATTTTGCTGTCGGTTCAGAAGACAAAAATGACATTATGTTTGTAGGACAACGCATCAAATGGAAGACTCATGACAAGTATGGACCATATATATCTGTTGACCAGAAACTTGCTGTCGATGCAGTTGAAGAAGTAAAGATTGATAAGTCCTTGAAGGATAATATCCAATGCAATCCACAACTTCATACTGCTTATCGATCAGTCCTTGGACAGCTCAATTGGTTACAGAGTAGAATTAGAACTCAGGTTCACATTTGTTACAAGTTTTCGCGTTGTGCCTCAGCCGCGGCTAGTCCGACCATAGGTGATGTCAGGGAAATCAACAAGGTTGTCAGAACCCTCAAGAGTCAGTATGTTGATGGTAGATTCTGGCCTCTGAAGGGTTCTCAGCGTATCCTTGGCATGCCTGACGCATCCTACCGTAACAACAGTGATAAGTCTAGTCAGCGTGCTCATGTCATTTTCTTAGCCGAAGACCGCAAATTGCCTTCCAAGGGAACATACCGCAATTCCGGTTACGACAAGCAGCACACCGTATAGACGGTTCCAACTCAGCAACCCGTGGATCGATTATTGACTATGAAAGTCATAAGATTACTACTACAACACAATCCACTACTGTTGCCGAATTGAATGCCTTAATGAAATGTTTTGGAACCTGTTTGTTTTTGCGTGCATTATGGGCCGACATCAGTGGTGAGATCGTCCCCATTCACATCCGAACTGACGCAAACAATTTAGTCACCACTGCTCAGACAACACACTTACCGGAACAGAAGGAGACCCATCACCTAATACAAATGCTGAGACATGAAAGTAACTCCGGACACTTAGACGACCTGAGTCACATTGCAAGTGAATATTGTCTGGCCGATCCACTTACTAAGTCAACTGCGAAACCAGACCAATTAGTGTCGTCTATAACCACTGGCAAACTTGAGAATGTTGATACGCACCCGCCGTTCCGTTCGTTACTCAAACATAAGGCATTTTTGACTACATGGGTCATTGAAACGTTGTCAGAGCCACACAATGTGTTGACATTTTTCTGTGAAGACATTTCAGATTACGTTTTTGCAATGATGTACTTCGAGGAGTAAATTTTCGTCTCAAGAAAATTTGTGTCTGCAATCTCTCGGCTCACAGGGTTCATATTGCTTTTTCTTTCGCGACGCACAAGAACGTCCCTTGGCACTGTTCTCAAAACCAATCTTTGGAGACTCCTCGAAGATCTTGTTTAAAGATCATTTTCTCAAAGGTCACAGCCAAAAAGAAGTGACTGACCCTTTTTATGCCTCCTAAATTTTCGAAGCCTGGCCGAACTGATCATTCCGCTTCTGCGGACATCACACCGCGTGGCTTTCGCAGCCCTCGTGGTCAAAGACCTCAGCATACACCGCGTGGCGGTCGCCAAGATCGTCCTGACAGAAGACAGTCGCGTGATACCCGAACTTACGAATCTCGTAGCAGGGTCATCGATGATGCATTCGGCGCGCCTCTTGATTCTGTACAGCCCAATAGCAGAGTTTTTGCTCAGTGCATTTCACAGGTCCTTCGGAAGCAATCAGGTATCAAGACCAAAGAGGACCATGATTCCGCATTAGCGGATAGCCATTTTGAGACAACATCTCGTCACCTGTCTTACTTATTTCGGCATACGAATTTAATGCATCGTGACGGATCATTGTCCCTGCATGAGCTTATTAGCCATCCTGGTACAGCCAGGAAAATCCGTACCTTATTCCGTGAAGGAAAGAAATTTTTGCAAGATTTTGACCCTAATGAGCTCTCAATGCATGTCAGAAGTAGAGAACATACCGTTCGTTTCCTGATGCCCTTGGCCCATGTAATCTGCGACTCAAATAAGGCCAGGGCCATGATCGGATATGTTACCACCGAAGATTTCCAACCGGGCATTGTTCCGATACCGGACTGCTGGTTTAAGCCGGCAGACTTCGACGATGAAGCATCAAGAGAAGGTCAGGCCGATCTGCTTGATGGTCTCGACATTGCGAGCATTTTTATTCGTTTTGAGAGTGGCCATTCCACCAATGTTGAAATTCAGCACTGCCCATTTATGCCTGACATGTTTTCCTTGAGGTACCTTATCCATGGAGCAAACGAGAAGAATCTTGACTCTATCCGAAGACTTGGTTTGCTCCCAGGCGGCACCCGTGGTGGAAGGAACCACGTGCATGTCACTCTTGATTCATCACTCAGTACGATCAGAGACGTATTACGTCCCGAATCAGATTGCATTTTAATTGCACGACCTGGTGCCGTGGCTGGCCTTGGTCCAGTGATCACACACAACCGATATGTCCTTACCGATCAGACCGTACCGTTTTCCCGCTTTTGCGGTGTTTGGTCCTTCGTCGATCGTACCTGGCTTGTAACACCGGAACCGGCTGAGCTAAGACGAATGAATGATTACAGTTCTGATGTGGACCTTGCAATGCATGTTTGCCACCACCAACTTTACTGGGAGAAAAGGAATGAAAATGAACAAGATGGTTTCTCCTGGACACGTTCCGAATATGTGGAGTATGTGGCAGAACAGATTGAAAAGATTCCTGTAGCATCCAAGTTTTTAGAAAGTTTTCGTTGTACCGATCCCGGTCCGGCCAGGCCGATGCGCACCAACGTCACTCCAAACGACCAAGAGCTTGGCCCGCCTGAGACAGAGGCAGACAAAAAGGTAAAAACACTCAAGGAAGAAATTTCCCAGCGATTTAAGAAACATCTCGCCAAAGCGAGGAACAAGGAGCAGTCTTCCGCCTCGGAGAGCGAAGCTCCCAAGAGGATTATTAAGGCCAAGCCTATGCCAAAGAAGCAGAAAGATGCCGCCTCTGCGGCTAGCTCTGATCAACCTGTTGGCACCTATGATACCGTGACCGGAATTGACACTCAGCCGAAATCTCCTTATGGCCACCGTAGGCAGGTTGTTAAGACAATGGCACGCCGTGAAATGAACACCCAGGCAAAAGAATTGTTCCGCGATGCGGACGCAGCACAAAAGTTTTTCTCAAAATTTAAAAAGGATACAGACGAAATTCAATGGTTTCCTCGCCCTACGGGTCCTCAATGCTGTAAGAATTTTTCCGAATGCGGAAGTGCAGAGGCCATGTTCTGGTGCCACCCTTGTGGCTTTGCCTACTGCTTGGAATGCCGCACCTGCGGCTTAGCCTGCAATCATAGCATTGTTAATTATTCCTCTGAGTTGTCCGCCGATTTTATGCCAGACAGCATCGGTTCATCCAAGTCGCCTTTCGATATCGAAGAATTGGTTGATGCTGTTCTTGCTGAATCTTCGTATTTCGGAGCCACACGAAGCGAGCATGCTCAAAACCGTCAGGATAAATTTTCGGAACTTATCACGCATCTGCCTGAAGGCCGATCCATGGGGAATACCTACCTGCAGTCTTTTGCACGGCATGGTATCGAGGATTTCGACTACACGGAATATATTTATGAAATGCCATTTGGAAGTCGAATCCCCACTCTCCAGGAGCACTTTGTTGACGCCCAGGATCAGACGCCACTTCCGATTTGGCGACCTGAGGCTTTCTTCAAGTACCCTGACGGCGGTGACCTTAAGGAAGGAGAGATTCTCCGTTTATTGGAACTCTTCAGATCGTGCCTTCTTGGTAAAAGAGCAGTCCTCGGTGTTGCCAAGCGCACTAAGGAAAACATCCATGAATTTCAGAAGGACACGTATCAGCTTGGCATTTTGACGTTGAATCTTGGTCACATCAACCGTATTCCGTATATCGGAGGTTGTTCAAAATTTCCAAAATGGGTCAGAACTGATATTAACCATCGTGCCTTGCCACATTTAGTGTTCCGCAATGCGGCCCATATTGTGTGCTTGTGTGAAGCTTCCGACGAATACGGAGGAATTGCCGTCCATCGAGAACTTGCCGAAGAGTATGGGATGATCGGCATGGTAGTCCACCCGGCAATTCAATCACAGTCCGTTGCAATTTTTCTCCGTGGCTCACATGATGCAGGCTCATTTATTGAACTTTTATGTCATCATCAGATTGAAACAGAAAATAAAGATTCGCCTTTCTGGATTTTGCATGGCGCCATTTTTCGCCTTTGCCATGGCATGAATACGTCAGGAGAATTTGTTGACCCTTCTTCTGGCGCTCGTGTTCCGAAACCGGACATCGAGAAAAATGCCGAATCTGCGGTTTATCAGCATGATCGTCCACTTGCATCGACGCTTGATTTTCTTGATCACTCGATCTGTGAGATCGACGGAGACGATGATCTTGCCGTTTCCGGCGTGGAAGTCTGCGAAGTGAATCTTGGTGCTGACACCCACGACGTACGACGTCTCATGTTAGCCGAATGCCGTGTAGCGGTTTTTCATATTTCGTCATATGGATGGAGTGGTGCTTATCAAGAGACGTGCCAGAAATGGCTTCAATTTGTCGCAAGCTGTGTTGAGCACCAGTGTGACTTTTTGTCAGGCGACGGCAACCTTTTCGCACAGCGAAGTTTTAAGTCTGATGACCATTCCGATTACCGGACATGCATCATGATCGACATCCTTGAACGCTTTCTCCAGCAGATCAACCTTCACCGCAGTCCGATCAACCGTATTACGTATAACGTAGTTTCATCGACCACTGCCGCCGATTACATCCGAAGCATGCATGGAGAAGATGCTGATTGTGATTCAATGCTTTTAATTTCTCTTTGTTACGGTAAGCAGATCGCTGTCACGGAAGCACGTGCCAAGGAAGATTCCGCCTCTGCGGACGGATTCGCAGGATCAGCTTTTTCCGATGAAGTTATGCTGAATGATGTTGAACAGTTAAAACATTTAATGGCATATGATCTTGGTTTGGCTGAGAAGGACTGTGGATGGCACTCACCTCTCCTTACATATGCCCAATTAAAATCATTGAACAATATGCGCATCCGATCCAAGGAATCTGAAGATAAAAGACGTGAAAAATGGATGCAGAAAACACAAGGATATCTCAAAAAACGAGAAGAAAGGAGAGACAGTGTGCCGCCATTGCGGACTGATTCACACCGGAACGTTGGACAGACTCGATCACGATCAGTCAGCAGGACCAGGAGTTATCGTCCAAGGGCAGAAACACCAAAGCCACCTCCTGCGCCTGCAAGAGCACCTGTAACGCCGCCACAGGGTCCAACTGCAGCTTCTAAGCCAGTTCGCTATAAGGCAGCTCCGGTGTCTCTCAAACAACCATCAGGACCAAAATCCTCATCAAGTGCACGACCGCCTGTTAAAGCACCACCAGTTCCACCGCCTGGACGATCATCCGGTTCACAACAGCCAAGCACGCCACCCGATCCGCCAGGTCCACCGAGGACTCCACCGCCGTGGAGAGAGAGATCGCAGCAGGCCGACCAGAGGCACACAACCAGAAAAAGGCCAATCAACGTACCTGAGCCTCCTGCGCCTCCATCCCGCATGACGGGAACGCAATGGCTTGACCAAGGAACAGCTTCCAGCTCTTCCGGATACCGTAATTACGGTTACACCTATGATCAGCCATCCTACTATAGAGTGAATCCTCGTACCTCTAATGTAGAATACGTCCCAGGGTACCAAGTACCCAGACAGCGTTGGATTCAGAAATACGACGGATCGTGGCTTGACTTAATTCCGCAAACACCGGATCAGTCCATATTCTTTCATCAGACCGGTGAGCTCAGAAGGAGGAACGAATTGAGTTTCTACGGTTACTATTTCACTATGGGCTTGTAGCCCCAAAAATTTGCAATGTTCCGCATTTGCGGTCGCTTGCCAACAGCCGAGAACAACCGCTTGCCAACAGCGGAGAGTAGCTTTTGTACAGTTTTGTTTTTGTCTTCGGACCGTTTCACAGCAGATCACAGGCTGAGCGCTACCTGTGAAACAGACTTGCATGTTCCGACACAAAGAAAATTTGTGTCTGTTTGTGATTTATTTTTGTTTTACGTGTCTACACAATGCTTTCATGCATGTTGACATGTACACTTAATTCATATCTTTCATGCGCACTCCGCATGGCTCAAGACTAGCAGCAATTCCGCAGCGTAGAAAAGAAGTGCAGCAGTCACTACTTGTCCGCAGGTGTTGTAACATAGTTTTCCAGGGCTCCCTTAAAGGGGAAAGCTACCTCATCCCCCCCCCCCCCCCTCCCCTCCCCCCCGGCTTCGTTTCATATTGCTTTATATCATCTCATATGTTGCTCCTCCTCCTTCCTGCGGCCCGTCGTGGCTTCCTGGTTCGTCTGCGTCTCAGGCTGTGCTCCTGCTCCATGCCCTCTATGTGTCCCTTGGTTGCCTCCTCTGCGTTTGCCCTGCCTTTTCTGATCTGTATGCTCCCCTTGCCTTTTGCTTCCCTTTCTTCTTGTCTTGATGCTTGCGGTCTCCTTTTCTTGTCTCATGTTCCTTGCCTGCTTTCTCTGCTTTGCCTTTTGCCATTCGTTGAAGTTGGCCCTGCGCTTCATTCTTGGAACTTCTGCCCTTCCTGGTTTCCATCTGCCCTTTCGCCTCGACTATATATTGCCTCAGATATTCCCCCCTCTTGATGATATACTTTCATTTCATATTGCCTTGTATTATATCATGTCTCACATATCATCTCATCTGTTGCTCCTCCTCGTTCCTGCGGTCCGTCGTGGCTTCATGGCTCGTCTGCGTCTCAGGCTGTGCTCCTGCTCCATGCCTTCTCTGTGTCCCTTGGTTGCCTCCTCTGCGTTTGCCCTGCCTTTTCTGATCTGTATGCTCCCCTTGCCTTTTGCTTCCCTTTGTTCTTGTCCTGATGCTTCCGGTCTCCTTTTCTTGTCTCATGTTCCTTGCCTGCTTTCTGTGCTTTGCCTTTTGCCTTTCGTTGAAGTTGGCCCTGCGCTTCATTCTTGGAGCTTCTGCCCCTCCTCCTTCCTGCGGCCCGTCGTGGCCCCCCCTCTTCATTTCATATTGCCTTGTATTATATCATGTATCACTGTATCACATATCATCTCATATGTTGCTCCTCCTCCTTCCTGCGGCCCGTCGTGGCTTCATGGTTCGTCTGCGTCTCAGGCTGTGCTCCTGATCCATGCCCTCTATGTGTCCCTTGGTTGCCTCCTCTGCGTTTGCCCTGCCTTTTCTGATCTATATATCACCCCTTGCCTTTTGCTTCCCTTTGTTCTTGTCCTGATGCCTCCGGTCTCCTTTTCTTGTCTCATGTTCCTTGCCTGCTTTCTCTGTTTTGCCTTTTGCAGCACGACACACCCTCGTACAACCATGCCTCCGGACTATCGACAAATGTGCCAAACCCTTTTTCTAATCTACTAATCGGTAGTCTCCTGCTTGCATACTCTGTGCCATGTTTCCATGCACTAGCTACCTTTCTAAGCAACATGTCCCTTTCGTGCGATTAGTTAACCCTCATTGCCTTGCCACATCTCCTGCGAGCCCCTGCGGGAAAACAGAACGGCATCACGTTGAAGCATGTGACAGGTGAGCCGGCGGAACACGCCAACGGCGGTTAAATATATATATATATATATTGTGTTGTTTTCATTCAATTTAAAAAGTAATTTAACAAAAGGCTCTGCTGGTTCGGACGGCAACATTGGAGCTGGATGCATTCAATATACATTCTGATATTGAGATCTTTTAGACTCAGATTATGACCATTATCCATGGACTTTTGAAACCTGTCCAGTTTGTAAGGAGCTATGGTGTTACTGTTACCCATCTAGTTTTAAATCCGTCCAGTTTGTAGGGCTATAGTTGAGCATTGTCCATCCCCGTTTTGAATCCATCCAATTTGTAATGGTCACCGATTAGCCCTCTTCAGACCCCGTACAGAATGGTCGGGACTGGAGTAGCAAAACCCCAAAACCGATATAAAGCATCGGGCCAGGGTGGGGTACCTTTACAATATGGCTTCAACCAAGGTCAATTTTTTGCACAAAATGGTAGCCAAAAACCATTCTGTACCGGCCTTGAGGTATCGCATTCTGTAACAAAAACTTCAACGGGGATAAATAAATATAATATATATATAATATATATATATATATTATGCCATGGGATGATTCATGCACCAGTCATGGAAGACCTCCGCAGCGTCAGGATGCACCTCCCAAGACTCTTGGGTGAGCGGGGCTCAACCCGAACATAATATGATTGTATTGGATGCCAAAAGGGCCGCAAGCGCCGCGAGGGCTGACTTTAGGGTCACTGCCATATTTGGTTCCATCTTGATCCGGAGCGGGACTGCGCCAGGCAATGGGGGTGACTGAGGCAATCAGGAAGGGTAAAAGAAAGAAACAGAACCTGAAGATTTGAGGATGATATCATTAATATCATTCATCAGTTCTTTCAATTCAAAACCTCAACTGGAAAGTAGTCTGCACCACACATCCGAATCTTGTCACTCAATCTTGCCCCCAACTTCGCCCATCTTTAGCCAGGACATTGCCCCTTAATTCGCTTTCTCCTCACTTGGACCACTTTCTCCGTTTGGCTCACCGTCCTTCATTGCTTCACCGCGTCTCTTTGTTGGACTTTGACAGCATTGACCGTCGTCGAGCAAATGGAGCTGATCATTCTCTGCGCCATCATCGATTGGCTCCGCCTCTGGGGCCTCAGCTGGCCCATGGTCCTCAGGGCGATCGACCATTGGTTGGTCTGCCTGGTCTGGTTGGTCTGCCTGGTCTGGTTGGTCTGGGGCAGGGGCCGCACCTGCACCTTGGGCAGGGGCAGGGATGCGGCGGCCATGCCATACCGGGGGCTGTTGGCGGAGGAGGTCACCATGAGTGCCCAACAGGCGCCTGCAAGGCACCTCAAGGCCCAGGGCTTTAAGAGGAGTCATATCACACTCACGCGTTGAAAAACAACGCTGGTTGACTAAACTTTGAGCCACAAGGTCTGCAGATGTCTGCTGCTCCGAGTATCTTTCCAAAAGGATGATAAGGTGACAAGTCACGATCTAAGTCGACACCGCAACACGACGTGCAACAATCAAATCACATAAATGACCGTGTTCGCACCAAGGCAGGATGCCTTAGAGGCATGTCAAAAAGTTGATCCATCTGCCAAGGATCGAAAAGGGAACAACATGGATTGTCCGGAGTGCGCGGCTGCTGCACCACCATTTCTAGATCATTTTCCCATTCAAACCTCCGTTTCCAGGGGATTCCCCCATATTTTCCAATGATGTTCGATGATTTTCCCATGAAAATCTTCATTTTTGATGGACATGTTCCAGCCACGTTTGATCCGAACTCGCCCGCGCCCGGTTTTAAGATACCTGGGGCGACTTAAAATCACTGGGTTAATCTATGGTTAGTAATGGTTAATAATGGTTAGTAGTGGTTAATAATGGAAAATCACCATTTTTGTTGGGTGGCAAGTGTGTAAAAACCCATCTCCTCCAGGCGGAACTCGAAACAGACAACGCCTGAATAATTATTAATAATGGTTCATCAATGGTTAATGTATGGTTAATCAATGGTTAATCGATGGTTAGTAATGGTTAATCACTATGGTTAATTACTATTGTTAATAGTTCTAACTTATAATCCATAGTAACTGTGTTAAAGGTATCTTAAAATGGATAATTTCCCATAATTGTAACCAGTTTATCATCAAACCAATGGTGAACAGTAAAAACATTATAAAAATCAACCAGCATGTTTAAATGATTTTGCCGATTTTGCCCATATCATATCCTATCATGTAATATCATATCATATCATGTGATATCATATCATATTGCAGGTGTTGTGGTTAAACTTACAATGTTCGTAGTCGAATCCCCATGTTTGTTGCTTGAATGTCTATTACTTTTTCTTAATCCCCTGTCTTTTGTTGGTTAGATCATCAGATCCCCAGTATTGTTGTTCAAATATGTTCAAGTGTCCCATGTTTTTGCTTTGGAGACTCATTTAGATCTTATTTGGATCCTGTTGTTGGTTCACTTCAATCCTGTCTCGTAAAAAGGTGTTTCCAACCACAAAGAATCGTCCTCAACATCCGCGCCGGCTCGACGAGCGTTGGGCCACCAATTTCACCACGTCGCGGTAGGACAAGGTACTGGCAGGCCGGACAGCTGATAACTGACGTAGGTATTCAGTTATTCGATGTGGTTCCATCATCAAAATACATCAAAATACTGTTGTATACCATCATTATACCATCTATATCCATCTATTTAATTGACATAGTAATTCAGTTATTCAGTTATATCATCTAATCTATGCATATCTATGCAGTATGTTTCAGTATTGTTTCAGTATTGATTGATCAAAATGTGCGTACAATCGACCTCTGTGTATAAGATAGAAGTCCCACACATGGACCTACACTGAACCTGAATCTGCTAAAACACACACTTTCATGCATGTGACAACTGACATGTGACTTCCCATCGGAACCCTGGAGGAAAAAGCATCATCACGCTGACTCTGACATGTGTTTCTCCAACATGCAAGTCTGCAACGTAGACATCCTCATCCCAACAACCTTGCAATCGGCAAGGACTGCCGGCTGTCTTCGCACTGCAAGTCTCCTGAAACCCCTGATGGCTAGAGATTGCACCATGCATCGTACGGCATAGAACCCTTTTTCACTTCCTCACGGCATAGGTAGTGTCCATGTCTACAAGTAGTACACATCTTGACGGCTAAAAGCGAGGTCTGCAAGACAGAATTATAGAATCCTGGTAGTAACCATCATCCACCACCTTGTGGGGGTCCTTTCAGCTTGTGGAAATTGCACAACATTCCTTGAAGTCCACCCATTCCGATCTCGAGCTCCTTCACGACGCAGGATGTTGTACCCGAATGAATCCTCTGAGCCCTGACTTCCAAGAAGTATGCTCTACAGCCTAGTTTTCAACACCTGAAGTGACCACTTTTTTGGCCACAAGAACGGAAACACATGGCCACACCCGCCCATTCGGAAGAAGGTTTCCTATCTTTGAGCAATCGCCCAAGTTGTCCTCGAACACCTGAAAAGCCTGGCCGCTCCAGCCAAGGCCAACCACACCTCGGACATGCACCGTGATTCGAAGTGCCAAAGTCGGCCGGCCGGAGTTCCAAGCATAGCTCCATCTAGCCGCTCATATGGGGTATTCCATCTTGATTTTGAGCATCGGCAGCATCGGAAGGCCTGAACCTGAATCTGCTACAACACACACTTTCATGCATGTGACAACTGACATGTGACTTCCCACCGGAACCCCGGAGGACAGGAAGCATCATCACGCTGACTCTGACATGTGTTTCTCCAACATGCAAGTCTGCAACGTAGACATCCTCATCCCAACAACCTTGCAATCGGCAAGGACTGCCGGCTGTCTTCGCACTGCAAGTCTCCTGAAACCCCTGATGGCTAGAGATTGCACCATGCATCGTACGGCATAGAACCCTTTTTCACTTCCTCACGGCATAGGTAGTGTCCATGTCTACAAGTAGTACACATCTTGACGGCTGAAAGCGAGGTCTGCAAGACAGAATTCATAGAATCCTGGTAGTAACCATCATCCACCACCTTGTGGGGGTCCTTTCAGCTTGTGGAAATTGCACAACATTCCTTGAAGTCCACCCATTCCGATCTCGAGCTCCTTCACGAGCTGGTTGAGAGATTTTCCACGCAGGATGTTGTACCCGAATGAATCCTCTGAGCCCTGACTTCCAAGAAGTATGCTCTACAGCCTAGTTTTCAACACCTGAAGTGACCACTTTTTTGGCCACAAGAACGGAAACACATGGCCACACCCGCCCATTCGGAAGAAGGTTTCCTATCTTTGAGCAATCGCCCAAGTTGTCCTCGAACACCTGAAAAGCCTGGCCGCTCCAGCCAAGGCCAACCACACCTCGGACATGCACCGTGATTCGAAGTGCCAAAGTCGGCCGGCCGGAGTTCCAAGCATAGCTCCATCTAGCCGCTCATATGGGGTATTCCATCTTGATTTTGAGCATCGGCAGCATCGGAAGGCCTGAACCTGAATCTGCTACAACACACACTTTCATGCATGTGACAACTGACATGTGACTTCCCATCGGAATCATCCTCATCCCAACAACCTTGCAATCAGCAAGGACTGCCGGCTGTCTTCACACTGCAAGTAGTAACCATCATCCACCTTGTGGGGGGTGCCGCCTCCACCCTCGAGCGCTGGGATTTCGCCAGGCCACGACATGCAGCTCGGGTTGGCAGCAAGGCGAAAGGAACGCAGGGTATCTCCGTCGGCACCTTTGACTTCCTCAACTTCTCCGCAGCCGTGGGATGGATAGAAATCGCGAGGACAAGAGAGGTGCTATTGTCCTCGCGATTTCTATCCATCCCACGGCTGCGGGGAAGTTGAGCTCCTGATAAAATGCGGAAGTTGCGGTCCCCCTGATATCCCCGCACTTTCGGCCGTGCAAGCGGCTCGTCCAGGCCTGCAGCCCCTGCAGCCCTGGTGCAGCCCTGGACGAGCCGCTTGCACGGCATTCAGGGCCAAAACGAAAAGGGTAATGAAACAACGAAGTCGCTTCCCGCAGCACATTGCAACGGGTGGAAAGGAGGTTTTTGAGAGAATCGGCCGCTTTTCAAAGAATTGGGCGCTTCAGTTCGAAAAAAACAGGAAGCAATATGAAGCTATGCCGAATTGTCAAGTTGCAAGAGTTCGACACACAAGTATTCTCCGTGGATGTTCGGACCTTCTCAAGTTTCACGGATTCTCGTCAACAATATAACAACTTGTGCAAATGTGGAAATGCGCAAATCCATGAGTGCAAACAGTCGCAATCCAGCGGACCTTCACATCAACCAACAGCCTTTTGAGCAAATGCCCAGCCTCCAAAGCGTCACAAAGGTGGATGGATTGATTTGAAACTCACCATGGAAACTATGTTCGTTGGATTTCGCTCTTGCAAACAGGTGCTACAGTCTGAGGTGCAAAAGTGCTTCTGAATGGCACCTGGGTGACCTGTGCAAAAGCCTAGGTCCCCTTAGGTGTAACCGACAAATCCCTGCCCCTCAACCGCTGTCCTGAAACTTCAGAGCTTCAGGTAGTGGCTAGCTTCTGGCATGGTGGTACAAGCCCAGTAGGGAGTATTTCAAGTTTGCAAAAGTCTTCACTTTCGTGAAAAGTCAAGAACCACAGATTTGTCTTGTGGTAAACGTAACAATAAACCTCTAATTCGAGATGGTTCTCTATGCATCTTTATACCATCCGTTTATGGTATATGTGGTGATGGTTTATAGTTTCCAGCACATTTCTCGTGCAAAAATCATCAACAATCTCCAGCCTCGGGGTGAATGTCCTGGGTGAATTTCCATCATCTTCGATCCAACTTCTGTCGCAAAAACCTGTGCTTTGCTCCACCTGCGATCACGGTCGTATTGAGGTCGCTAATGGAATCTTACATTCCCTTCAGCTTCTGGGTTACCTGGCACAACAACAAGATATACAAAACAGTTGTCCCATGTTGTTCCAGTCTCCCTGTATTTGCTCGGAAGCATCTGATCATTCCTATCCTATCCTATCTATCCTATCTATCAATCTATCCATCTATCCCATCTATCCCATCTATCCTATCTATCCGATCTATCCCATCTATCCATCTATCCATCTATCCATCTATCCATCTATCCATCTATCCATCTATCCATCCATCTATCCATCTATCTATCCATCTATCCATCTATCCATCTATCCAGCTATCCATCTATCCATCTATCCCATCTATCCCATCTCTCCTATCTATCCTATCTATCCCATCTATCCCATCTATCCATCCATCTATCTATCTATCTATCTATCTATCCATCTATCCATCTATCCATCTATCCATCTATCCATCTATCCATCTATCCATCTATCCATCTATCCATCTATCCATCTATCCAGCTATCCATCTATCCATCTATCCCACCTATCCCATCTATCCTATCTATCCTATCTATCCTATCTATCCTATCTATCCTATCTATCCTATCTATCCTATCTATCCTATCTATCCTATCTATCCTATCTATCTTTCCTATCTATCCTATCTATCTATCCTATTTATCCTATCGATCCTATCTATCCTATCTATCCTATCTATCCTATCTATATCTATCCTATCTATATCTATCCTATCTATCCTATCTATCCTATGTATCCGTATCCTATCTATCCTATCTATATCTAGTCTGTCGATCTGTCTATCTATCTATATAATCTATCTATCTATCTATCTATCTACCTACCTACCTACCTACCTAGCTAGCTAGCTAGCTAGCTATCTATCTATCTATCTATCTATCCTATCTGTCTATCGTATCTATCTATCGTATCTATCTATCGTATCTATCTATCGTATCTAACTATCGTATCTATCTATCGCATCTATCTATCGTATCTATCTATCGTATCTATCTATCGTATCTATCTATCGTATCTATCGTATCTATCTATCGTATCTATTGTATCTATCGTATCTATCTATCTATCTATCTATCGATCTATCTATCTATCTATCTATCTATCTATCGTATCTGTCTATCTATCCATCTATCTATCTTTCTATCTATCTATCTATCTATCTATCTATATTTTTACCTTTCTATCTATCTTTCTTTCTTTCTTTCTTATCGTATCTTATCTTAGCTTAGCTTATCTTATCTTATTTTATCTATCTGATCTCTCTTATCTATCTGATCTATCGTATCTATCGTTTCTATCTATTCTATATGTTCTATCTATTCTATATATTCTATCTATTCTATCAATTCTATCATTCTATCTATCTATCTATTTATCTATCTATCTATCTATCTATCTATCCATCCATCTATCTATCTATCTATCCACCCATCCATCCATCCATCTATCTATCTATATGTCTAATCTATCTATCTAATCTATCTATCTATCGATCTATCTAATCTAATCTAAGCTAAGCTAATCTAATCTAATCTAATCTAATCTATCTAATCTAATCTATCGAAATAATCTAATCTATCGATCTAATCTAATCTATCGATCTAATCTATCTATCTATCTATCTATTTATCTTATCTTATCTAATCAAATCTAATCTAATCTAATCTATCTAATCTATCTATTCTATCTAATCTATCTAATCTATCTAATCTATCTAATCTATCTA
>CAMXCT020004546.1:276632-288954 GCA_947184155.2 Cladocopium goreaui | reverse complement strand
AATTTCATGTTTCAACATATTTTGACAAAAATATATTGGAAAAACACTTTTAAAATTTCATTGCAATACCTTGAAAATGAGTTGCGCCATCTATGTCCCTTGAATCCCATTCCAATGCCAGATTTTTTTTTTCGATGGGTTCAGAAATGAATTGCGCCATCTACTACGTTCCTTAAATCGCATTCAAATCTTTCAAAATTTCAGTGCCACGCCTTAAAAATGAACCACTGAAGGTTTTAAAACTGATTGTGGACAGAATTTATGGATAGAAATTTCATTTTTCAACATATTTTGACAAACATATACTGGAAAAACACTTTTAAAATGTCATTGCCATACCTTGAAAATGAGTTGCTCCATCTATGTCCCTTGAATCCCATTCAAACGCCAGATTTTTTTTCGATGGGTTCAAAAATGAGACGCGCCATCTATGTCCCTTAAATTGCATTCAAATCTTTCAAAATTTCACTGCCACACCTTGAAAATGAACCACTGAAGGTTTTAAAACTGATTGTGGACAGAATTTACGGATAGAAATCTCATTTTTCAACTCCTTTTTATAGTTTGACAAACATATTTTGATTTTTTAAAATTGGGTTTTAAAGCGTCTCGACCTTTGCTGGCTCAAAACAACTTCTGTCATTTCGCCAAAATCAGGCTGGGAATGCCCACATAGATGGTGCAACTCCCCGGGAGTTGCGCCATCTATGTCCCAAAAAGGCAGCTTGATGTTGAGAAAAAATTATGGGGAGAAACCAGCGCAGAAGATTGCAAAAAATATGTCATTTTTAGGGACATAGATGGCTCAACTGCCCTTTTTTAAAGGGAGTTGAGCCATCTATCCCCCATTTTTTTTTTTGACATAGATGGCGCAACTCAAGATTCCGCGCCATCTACTTTGAGTTTCGAGTATGATGGGGCCTTGGCCTTAGCTGGTCTTTAACAGGGTTGTAAATCTGCCCGCACCGAAGGTGCCGAGGCGTTTTTTGTGTGCCTGCGTGAACCGTTAGCAATTGCATTATAGCTAATAAGCTTTAGCTTGGGGGGGGGGCATTTTTGCTCTAGAATCCTGTGTTTTTGCATGTTTTTCAAAAGTGGTCAAAAAAATTCTTGATCTGGGCCAATATAGGCCAAAAATGGGTCAAGATAGGCCCAACATAGGCCCAACCTGAGCCTAAGATAGGCTCACATGGGGCCAACATAGCCTCAAATGGGGCCAACATACCCTCATATGGGGCCAGGATAGCCTCATACGGAGCTAAAAAGTGCCCAATAAGTGCTAAAAAAACGTTCATTCCCGAATCCATTACACTTGGTGCGGTCGGTTTTCGTCGCGAAGCGACAGTGAATATTAGATGTATAACTAGGTTCTCGTCCAGCTGCTACTGTGATGTCCAAATATGGTGGCTGCTTTCACCCCAGGCCCAGCTCAGCACGGAAGGAATTTTCAGTGGGCTGAGCTATGGTTTATGGTAAGCTGATTTGGTCCCCAAGGGCCCCCCCATTGCAAACATCACATTTTTTTGTAAACATTGTAAAGCCAATGTTTAAAAATCCCATTTATGGAGATTGATCTTTGGATTCACCACATTTCATTCGATTTCATCCCCACACCTTCGGCGCTACGAAACACGACGTCAGGGCGAACATGCCACGCCTTTTCGATGTTGCAATGGTCCGAGTCTTTGCTACCGGTGCCATTGCAGCTAGGACCGGCGCTTCGCAGGGTGTCTTCTGACCCTGTTTCGGCCGTTACCAAAAGATGAAGTCTCTGTTCTGATGAGGACTTAACCAACCACAGTTGAGGACTTAACCAGGAAGAAACACTTGAGGATTTGGCAACGGAAATTGGATGTTGCCATGTGTCTCTAGAGTGTTCCGTTAGCTTCCAAGAAAGAGACCAGGTTGCGTCCGTTCCACAAAAAAACAAAAGGGGTGACGGGTAGCCACTATTTCATCACCAAAAGTTGATAACTATATGGTATTTCCAGCCCTAAAAATGGGAAATGCAACTGTGTAGTTTGTTACTATTGGTGGATATGTTACAGTACTAGTGATTACTGATGAATTGTCATTAGTTGTTTGTATTGCTTCTGGTTATTGTGATTAGTTTGTGTTACTTCTCATTAGTGTGTATTCCTAGTTGTTACTAGATATGATTGGTGATGAGTTTCTTTTCTGTATGAGATAATCATATGTAGAGTTTTTTGAGTCGGTACATCCCTATCATATGTATGAGATAATCCCTATAAGTTTGGAGTCGGTTTTTCTAGAGATGTTTTGCAGACAAAAAGTGGGACATCTTGAGACTTCTGTAGCGCCCCGCCCGACTTCTCGGCGCCCTGGACTTCTCGGTGAAGTCGTGACCTGAGGATATATTGTGGTGGTGCTATATATTGTGGTTCATATGTAACAAAATAATGTACATACATATACAATCATATATATATATATAGCTCAATCATATTTTCATATGGATGGTAATTCGATGATGTGTTACCCATAATATGGGGCAAAATGGAAAATCCCTTGTATTACTTGAGGCCGGGGGTGGATGACGAAAGCTAGCGGGGTAGGAGAAAGAAGGAAGGGAAGAGGTGAGTTGCGGAGGGACTGTCATCATCGTGTCGCGGCATTGTTCGTCCCAACAAGGATGCAGCAATGATATATGATATATGATATATAACAATGATATATATGGTGGAGGGGGCAGGGGGGGCCCTTTCGCGTGAAAAATCACGTGATGTCCTTGGGGAGCCCCGGAATACTTGCTGAAGCAAGTAGACTCTAGCGAGCTGACGCTAGCTTTCGTGATAATGCCAATCATTGCCAATAATGATAAAATGTAATTGAATAACGATGATGATGAATGATGAATGAT
Source organism: Cladocopium goreaui (assembly GCA_947184155.2). Classification (NCBI taxonomy): domain Eukaryota; class Dinophyceae; order Suessiales; family Symbiodiniaceae; genus Cladocopium; species Cladocopium goreaui. The sequence goes on along the minus strand of CAMXCT020004546.1, from coordinate 286,073 downwards.
GAATGGTGAATGGTGAATGGTGAATTCTTTCTGCTTTCTGCCCTGCATTTCTTATTTTTTTTTTTTTTTTTTTGCTTTTTCTTATTTTTTTTGTTTGTTGTTTTTTTTTTTGGAGTTGTGCGTGATTGGGGGAGGGGTCAGGGGGGCCCCTTTCGCGTGAAAAATCACGTGATGTCCTTGAGCAGCCCCCGGAATACTTGCTAAAGCAAGAAGACTCCAGCTAGCTGACGCTAGCTTTCGTGATTTGGAAAAATATGGGAAAATATGTATATGGAATCATGGTGAGGTACCCTAGACATGTATTTCATGGGTAAATGCCTGAATTTTGCACATCGCCCAACTATTATTGATTGAGTATGTTTCATTTCCAACAGACACGGCTGTTCAATTGATGTGAAACAAATCTCCAAAACAGGACATTTAACAACTCCTGTATTAAACCATATATATGTATATGCAGTTTTTGAACCATACATACAAGATTGCACCAAACCAAATATGTGTAAGATTGCACCATGCATACATACATATATATATATATGTATATATATATATTAATTAATGTGTGATATACATATACATGTATATACAGATACGGCTGTTCAAGTGAACCACATATATGTATATATATATATATACATATACACATATATACATATATACATATATACATATATACATATATACATATATACATATATACATATATACATATATACACATATACATATATACATATATACATATATACATATATATATATATACAAATACACATACACATATACACATACATATGTATATATGTATATGTATATGTATATGTATTTGTATATGTGTATGTATATTTTCCTGCCCTGCACACTGTCGGCCTCTCGAGCACTCCAGCACGCTAAGAAGAGGAAATAAGCTGATGCAATTCAGTTTCTACGGGTGCCCCCTTCACCGTTTGCCCATGGAAAAGACTAATGCAAACTGTCAGGAAGCGTTTGCAGGACACTCAGATCGTCCTGAAAGCTGTAACATCATCTTGGACCCACTTTCAAGATCAAGATTTCTAATAGAAAGGGCAGCAAGAAGAAACCAAACCTTATGGGGATGATAAAAGCTTATGTGCCCAAAAAAACCCGAAAGGCGACCAAACCCGAAATCGCTACAAATTGTGCTTTGGCTGGCCAAACATATTTGACACTCCTGGGCTTTCAAAAACAGGGTAGCGACAGCACGAAACTTCGAAACACTTTTACGGAGAGATCCTTGAACCAACCACGAAGTGTCACAAGGGCACATAGCACAGAAATCTAGAAGAACCAGAAGCCAAGGTACCTTTATACCAGCTCTAGTTGTTTCAAATGAAAGCGACGCAGTTTGAAAGTATCGGACAAATGCACCTGCCTCTGCAGATGTGAGTTTTGACTGAACCCCGCTAGTTGCAACCGTTACCTGCGAGAAATTGGATATGTGTATGTATATGTATATATGTGCAGTTCTTGAACTATACGTACAAGATTGCACCAAATCATACATGTATATTATTGCACCATGTATACATATGTATATATATATATACATGTATACTAGATATGATATATATATATATGAATATATATATATATATACATATGTATTGGAGGTATCTCGCAAATTCTTGAATACCAGGCACCTTTGGCACGAAGTATCAGGCACTCAAACGGCCAATGTGTCATCACCCAGTCAACTGGCTGAGGGTTAAACTCGGGGCCGCCTCGTCTCGTAGTGAACTCATGCCGCCTGGCGTGAGTTCATGTGGTGGTGAAGCAGAGTTTGTCAAACATACACATGCCTGGAACCTCAAACACCCATATATCTGGCTGGGTTGTAGTAATTCACTGACCTGAAAAATAGCTGAATCCCCTATACCTTCAACATATTTCACAAAATCATTTCAGTGACGTCATCCAGAGAAAAAAAAGGTGGTTTCAGCAACAACCATTCGTATCCATTTGTCTTTACTACCATACTGACACTATTATTCATGTTTGGTGGTTTGATATCGTGTGACGTACAGTAAAAAAAGTGTCAAAAGTCCAACAAACAATGTCCACAGATATTCAGGAATTAATGACAAAATCAGGTTGACCATGTCTGAAAATGACCGAAATGCTCGCGATTGTTGCCATGGTCCCTCTAAAGTTAGAAGAATCCAAACGGGTTTCAAGGGTGGTCGGATCGCCTTTCAATCTATATAATAGAGAACTTCACAAAGGACGTGTGAAATAATGATCCCTGGAAACATTGTCAATCCCATTCCCCAAACATGAGCTTCTCTTAGAAATGGGCCCCCAACTAGTGCTGCCATGCTGAGAACCATGAATTTTCAACTCTGGGCCAACTGGAAGACAGTCCCAGCTTCTGAACGGTGGTCATATCTTCAACATGTCCTATACCACCACATGATTGATATATATATATATATAGATATAGATATAGATATAGATATATACCACCACCTCCAGCAAATCACCCTATTTTGGTGGGCAAACCATGTTTCGACTTTTTTATCGCTTCTAGCCTCCACGAACCTCTCTTCCATGTCCTGGCAAAATGATGATGCGATACAAGGTGCTACCCCCAAACGTTATACTGGTATATATTGGTTGGTTTATGAACCCATCCAACTATTGTTACAATCACCATAAACCCCAATTATATTTGATTGATTGCGAGTATGCAGCTATGAGGCACCATGTCGTAAGGAATGAAACGACGATGAGAAACCTCTGGGAAATTTGGGAGAAACCTTTGGGGAATTTGGGTTTGAACCGTGAAACCAACGGCCGGAAGCCACATTGAAGCAAAGTGCCTGGAGGGCAATTTGTTGCAAGTACGCCGTTCCAGCTGTGAAGTTCCAAGAATAAATATGGATTGACCGGGAAATCCAAAAATAATCCCTACCCACTGCAGTGTACGTTTGTGGGCTGTTATGAATATATACAAAATATCAGTGTATATATATATATACCAAATTACCAATATATCAATATACCAAAATACCAATATATCAATATATCAATATACCAATATACCAATATATCAATATATCAATATCTCAATTTATCAAAATATGAATATACCAATATACCAATGTTTGAATATATATATATATATCAATGGTTCAATTTATCAATATACCAATTTATCAAGATATCAATATATAAATATATGAATGAATCAAAATACCAGTCTATCAATATATCAATTTATCAATATCAATATATCAAGATATCAATACCGTATATCAATATAATATATGTATAAATCAATATATCGAAATATAAACATATCAAGATATCAAAATACCGATCTATCAATATCTCAATTTATCAATATCAATGTATCAATGTATCAATATATCCATATGTATATATATATAACTATTCATCTATAATATATATATAGATATAGATATCTAAAGATAAGTATATATAGATATATATCTGCATATAGTTATATACCTTTGTATATATATACATATATATATGTATCTATTATAGATATATATATCTAGGAATTTATAGATATGTATCTAAGTATATATATATATCGTTATATCTATCTATCTATCTATCTATCTATCTATCTATCTATCTATCTATATATATATATGTCTCTATATATCTAAATATCTATATATCTATACTTCTATGTTTATATATATATATGTATATCTTTATACCGATATAGCTATATATCTACATGTCTATAGATCTAAATATATATATGTATCTATATCTCTATATCTCTATATCTATATATCTATATATCTATATATCTATATATCGTTATATCTATCTATCTATATATCTATATATCGTTATATCTATCTATCTATATATCTATATATATACATATCTATATATCTATATGTATATATATATATATATGTATAGATATATCTATATATGTATGTATATATATATCTATGTGTATGTATATATATATATCGATATATGTATATGTATATATTATATATATGATATATATATATATGTACATTTATATCTATACATAAATATATCTATATATACATCTATATACTATATACTATCTATATATATATATCTATATATATATATGTATTTATATCTATATATATGTATCTATCTATATATATATATATGTATCTATTGATTTAGGTGCATCTATATATCTATATACATTTATCTATATATATATACATATTTATATATCTTTTTCTATATATATATAACTATATATATATGTATATATCCATACATCTATATATCTATATATAACTATATATATATATCCACATATCTATATATCTATCTATCTATATATCTATATATCTACATATCTATATATCTATATATCTATATGTCTATATATATATATATATCTAAATATCTATATATCTATAAATCTATATCTATATATCTATATAAATAGTCTATGCGTATATCAATATATCATATACATACCTAGTTTGATTCTTCAGTGGGTCTACCAGATGAGCCTAGATGTTGTTTCTCGTCCTTTCTGTAATGCCACCAAATCAAGGAACGCATCATCTGTTTTCATGTCGTAATCGACATCATAATTTTTCAGCAACCAGCCACCCCAACTCCTCATCAAGTCTTGGATTGCCCCTGGATGCCACATACCTCACACAGGCAACTCGGTGCAAGGTGTGCCACGTCCAACTCACCCGAGCTGCACCCGCCTACAGCTGTTGCCCCATCGGGCAAACGCCTGACAATCGCGGATGTTTCTACACGGCAGGTGCACACCTGAGATCCCTGGTCTATTTCAGTGGTCACAGCGCATGTCTACAGACAACCATACCCAATGATTTCCTGCTTTGGGGCGCGACAAAATATATAGACGGTGCCAGGTTTGGGGTTTATCATCTGGCTTTACCAAGTAAAGTGGCCTGTCCCCGCCCTTGGTTTACCAGGATATAGTGAGCAACCTCCCCAGTTGCCATGAAACCGGTTGAAAACAGAAGGCAACAGCTGAATGTCTGATTGTTCGATTCTTGAATGAGCGCGGCGTAGCCATGATTAAACTGCACAAACAAAGCATTGCTGCATGATCAAGTTACTGTGTTTTTTTCTTTGACTCTATTCACATTCACAAAGTTACAAAGTTCCTCAGAAAGAACTGTTATGTGGCAAGCCCAGCATGCCAAAGCATCTCCATTTTTTTTATCAGAAATGGCTTGTAAAAACCATCCCAAACCATCCCCTTGTGGTGGGAGCTTTATGCCATTGAGGAGTTTACCCAGCTGAACCCAGCTGCTTTGTCTGAAAATGTAGAACAAATATATGGCTACCCTCTGGCACCTCTGGTTAACAGTTTGCCATGGAAAATCACCATTTTTAATAGGTAAACCCAGGTAAAGCATCTATTTCTATGGGCCATCTATACCATGGCTATGTAACAAATAACCAGAGGGTATGTATATATATATAGTCCATCCACTGCTTCATCATCATTTGCCATTTGCGTTTGTCTGAAAATAGGGTACCCCAAAATCTGATGCTTAATCATCAGTTTCCCCATTCAAAAGGCTAAAATAGGGGGTATACCGCTATACCCCATGTTCAGGCACACCCATTCTCCTTAATGATTCTTCATAATCTTCACATTTTCGGGCCATGAATTCATGAATGGGGCCTGCGACATCCGTCCACAGACCACTACCGTCAAGGCCAAACAACTCGCCGCCACCTAGGCACTGCAAGGCACGCCACATCTGGGGAGGCGCAGCCGACAATAAGTTTGTTGATCCCCTACTAAATTACTGTAAGTTTTTGTGGGTGATTAGTGAACCCGCACAAAACCCCAAAAAACACTAAACCTCTATCCATTTTTTTGTTGTACTTCTACTACTCATCTGGACTAATTACCAACCTGGAAATTTGACAAACAAAAAACTACTTTTGGGAGTGCCCCAAATATCATCTAAGGCGGTGTCAGCCAGGGTCATTATAATTCTAGAGGGAGCTCCATTGCACCGCCGCAGAAGCTATCTGAGAAGATTTGGGATCTAAAAATGTTGGGGAAACCCTAAAACCCACGTGGCTTCCTATCCGCTCCACCGGCACTTGTCAGCTGGGTCGTCTTGAAAACCCTCAACTGATGGAAAAAATCAAAGGCATCAACGCATCAACCTACCATTTGCCTCGGTTTATCGCACCATTGTATGTCTATTATGTAATATATAATATTATACATATATATATATATACGTACATAGTTTGTACAGTAAGTGCTTTAATTGTGATGGAATCAAGTCTTTGTTGATGCAACACGGCCACTTGGGTTTGGCTTTTTCTGCGGTATTCTTTTCCATTGCATGGTTTCAAACCTCATGTTCACGATTTCCTTCTATTGCCGTTCTGGGGTAGCCCTCAGTTCTGGACACATTCATGGATGATGTCCAATACAAAGATATAAAAAGCCACCATCTTTACCACGGATTGGCCATTTCCCACGTTGGATTCTGGGAGGCTATCCCCCATTGTCAAAGCCTATTTCCTTCACTCAGCAGTCACGGATGAAATCGGTCCATCTCTGGGCGTCAATGTTGTTCCCAAAAATCATCGTCGTACATCCATGTTATTGTTGGTTAAAATTTGATGTTACATGTTCCAAAACACCATCACTTCCACTCAACCCCACTGGGTTCCCCCTGCGACCACCAGCATAAAGGGGCCAGCGTGCGACCTCCCATGGTTTCCATTTCGCTTCCAGAAGAGGTATGCAGGTTTTATTCAAATTGGTTCGAATCCAAGCACTTGGGAAATTAGTCACTGCGCACTGTCACTGCTCATCTTTGGTAGTTTTGGACTCTTCGGGCTGAGATTCTGGATATAGACTGAGTTGACATCAGAAAATCACACCGAAAATCAAACCCCAAAGGGGTCAAAAAAATGCACTAACACCGAAGGAATGATGGCCAGTCAGCACCTTAGCTCAACCTACATCCCGGATATGGAGCGGGCCTCCATCCGCTCGCCATCCGCGTAAGCTTCACCTCATCATATCGTCCAGGAGGTCCGATGGAGATATCCATCTATGCAGGTAAATAATGGAACTTAAAGTAACGGAATGTAATGTATCTATGTTGTATATGAATGCCATTTTAGGGCGTGACCCTTTTTTGGACAAAGCCAGATACCCAGTTCAATGAAGGGCGCCTATGCCCATAGTGGGCTGATGGAAATCTCCATGTTCTTCATCGATGAAATCCACATGTTCTGTTTGTAGAAGGCAAGTTTGTTGAACCCCTGTTCGTGCTAGTAGAACCCACTTTTCTTATATTTCTTTGAAAAAAACTTGGCAACATCTCTGTTCTTGTTGGTTAAAACTCATGTTTTGTTCTCGGTGAAATCCACATCTTCCTTGGTCAAAAAACCATCCACTCCTTCCCCAAAACAGAATGCCCACCTCCCAAGCGCCCACCGGCAGGGCCACGGGGTCATCACATTCCTGGCGGAACCCGAAGCTCTCACCGGAAACCCGACTCAAATCCCATTAAGACTTTGGTTTTCAAAAATGATCAGAATGAAAATCCCATTAAAACCACAGTCTGACTGAATGAGTACTCCTGCTAAATCCCAATTCAAAAAAAAGGAACACAGCCTGACTGAATGGATATCCCTCCCATGCACCCTGTGTTCCTTTGAAACTGTTCAAATGATTCGACCGCACCAAACTCACGAAATCTCAGCTCCGACCGACCAAAGTTTGATGTTTTTCGGGGGCCTTTTAGGGTGTCGGATCCGGCAGATCGGAGCAAAGATCGGCATTTTGGATGTATCCCCATGATTATCCCCATGATATCCCAATTTTTGCTGCTTCAATCATGTTCAATCATGACCAATCCCAACAGTTTCATAGAAAAAACAGCAAATACCTCGATCCCCAAAAAATCCCGCCCTGGCCCTAGTCTTGGGCCATTAAACCACCATTAAATCACCATGACATCACCATTTTCTCAGTACGGTCCAGCTCTTTCCTGCCTTGGGCCCGCTGATGCTGTCAAGGGAAGTGATTGTGGAAGCCTCGATCTTGGGCCCGTTACACAGGGGGGAACATCAAAAATCATCCAACTGTTCTCATTTTCTGTGGGGAAACCAATGGTGTTTTGGGGTGCCCCAAGTTCTGGAAACATCAAAGTGGACTCACACAATTTGAAGCATTAGCAACAAAAATGCTGCTATGAAACCAAGCATCAATAAAATGGAGATTTAACCGAATAAGTTGCGTTTGTCTATTTCCACTATTTCAGGTAGTATATAAGACCAGCCATCTTAAGTGGATATAACAGAGATATCATGCGATCTTTCATGGCCTGTTTGCATGGAAAAATAAGCGGAAACTGGCAGGTGTTAACCTGCTGAAAGGATTGTTTTACACATGGGAACTCCTACAGAAACACTTACAGCACACCCCCCCTAACATAGGGTTTCCTATTTCCTTGCAGTTTTCCTCCATAAACTTCGCCAAAGGGCGTCCTTTCCATGCAGAGTGCACCGAAGTGACTCAGGATAGAAGGTGAAGTACATGCAATCGCTGGTGTCTTTGCAACCCCTCAGGCGGCTGCTGTTTAAAACTGCCATCCAAGGATGCCATCCAAGGATGTCCCCTGTGTGGAAAAGCCATGAAAAGCCATGGCGGTAGATCATCTTCCAGGGGTCTTCCCGTGGTTTTTCAACATCTGTGATTGTTTACCAAAGGCCAAAACACGGGGCTAAACTGCTAAGAGGAGCCAAGTTCCAGAACTTGGCGAACACGTTTTATCACGCAACGGTTTTGTTCGGCGATGAGCCCTAATACCACCAGGTAATTTCACATATCTATGGAAGCCATGGCCCATTTAGTTCGATGATTTACCCATTAAACATGGTGACTTCCAAAGCAAAGTGTAACAAATGACCAGAGGGTACCCGGGTACCCCAAACGAAACATGAAAGCCCGACGAAGTTTGGACGATGGTCCTATCCAATGAAGTGTCCAAGGCGCGCTTGGCATTCCACGGCATCCGACTTCACCATGAACTCCGGCACAACCAGTTCCTAGCTTGCTTGGTGGTATTGAAACCCCTGGAAACCCACTAAACAAACCTGGCAATGAAAAACTCTCTGCTCTAAAATCCATATTTTCCACCACAACATTCTGGGCTCATCCAGACAGATTAGGTCAAATTCAGAGGATACATCCCCCGTTTTTCGGGAAAAACTCCCAGTTTTTGGTCCAGGTGTCATCGCCCTGTCTGGCAACCTTGCTCTTGGCGCAATTCAAAACGGTGTCCAGTTGCATCTCCTTCAAACTCACCTGGGCTGCGGGACGCAAAGCCATGGGAGTGTGGCTCCATGGTTGTTTCGCATCCTGATGATTGGAATATATAGCTGGTGTACCATTGGTAACTGGG
>CAMXCT020004546.1:269132-271632 GCA_947184155.2 Cladocopium goreaui | reverse complement strand
TTACAGTAGGAATTGACGTGGTACACCCAAGAATAAACCAGTCCCAATTCTACTGGAAAGTGAGTGTATATACCACCCCCAAACGGCACCTTGTTTGTGACCCAGAATCATCTGGTTTTTTTAATGCAGATTTCATCTCCAGATTTGCTCAAACATCACCCAAAAACCATCTAAATATGAAAATCTCATGTGATCATTGATAATTGGAATGCAAAATGTCTGTTGGAGTCTCAGGCTCCGTTTCGTGGAAAAAAATCTGAACCGGTTCCAGAAGGTGTACTTAAATTTTCAGGCACATGTCTGGCACCCCTGCTTTCTATAGGTCTAAATACTGTTGAAGTCATTGTCATAAATGTTGTGGTGAATGTCTCAAAGATTTTATGCCAGGTTAGGGTCTCTGAAATTTCATGTCAGATGTCATCACCAACTGGGAACTGGCGTCTACCAACTGGGAACAATTTTACCATCAGTCATGCCATGTCATTCCCTTTGAACATCTTTAAACGATTTGATACAATGTTATGATATATCGTTTTTCTAAGCTATATATCAAAATTATTCCAATGTCTATCCACATTGTGTTGTTTCTTTCAAACAAAAATTATTCCAATGTCTTGCTACCTACACTTTGTCCATAGTCGCTGAAAATTATATATTCCCAATGAATTTACCATCTGGTTCTTTAACATAGCCATGGAAAATCCCCATTTTTCATAGGTAAACCATCTATAAATGGGCCATGTTCCATGGCTATGTCAAATAACCAGAGAGTATTCTTGAAATTTATTCCTAGACCCGACCATCACATCGGATAATTTCGGATGGCATGGCCCATTCGAATTAAACACCCCCAAGAAACCATGGTTTAAGAGGGGATGACATGATGAAATCACATATATGGAACCATGCAAAATGGGTGTGTAACTAATCAAAAAAAAAACAGGGGAATGAGACTATCCATTAATAATCCATTTGATAGTTCATGAGATAGTCTCATCAGGTATAATGATAACTATCTGGGATGATTCGTTATAATCCCATTGACCATGACCATGATAATCACCATGAATCCAGCATGAAATCACCACCACATCGGTCACCTCCCGTGTCGTTGTAGAAGGTCCAGAAGACACAGAGAGGTGCTGAAGCGCACCTGCGAGTTACATGGGATGACCACAAGAAGCTGGTTGCTTCAAGGGGAAGCATGGAAAATCCTGGAAATCTGGTGCTTCCAGTTCTGAGATATACAATTCATGACTCATTTACGGTATTACATTGTATACATGTATATACACTATACTCATCAGTTTTGCCCAAAAAAATGTACTTACTTATGTACTCCAAATCAATGAAATCCATCTGTGAATCGTCATATTCCATGGAAAATCACCATAAATAAACTGTGATTTCTCTATCCGGAAATGTCCATCTACGATGGCCCTGCAAGGTGCCCCTGTCAGAAAATACGCTGCCGGACAGGTGTGCGTTGGATTTAACACGTTAAAAAATTTAGCCGTTGCGACGATGCATGACTCCATGGATGGGTTTAGGGAAAATCTGCCGGAAACCTAAATGGGTTTAGGTTTTTACAAATATTTACGTGTTTTTTAACCTGGGCTTCCTGTGGATTGTCCCATCCAATTCTTCATCCACCGCTTCGCAACATTTGGAGTCCGTCCACACAGTCATTCGAGACACAAAGTGAACCTTGAAAAATCGGCGCAAAACCCCAGGGCCAACCCAGCTATGAGATCTGCACCAGAAAGTTTCAAGCACTTAAAGGTACATCCCACTTCATAAGTTGGTTATAGTAGATCCCAATGATTGGGGATATCCCATTACAAGTAGGCAATTTAAAATTCCCAGATCAGACATAGAAGTAGGAAATATTTGGGATTCCCCAACCATAATAATCATCATGTTGAGCTCCGTAAGGTGGATCCTGTCCAGAGTGCAACCATGCATTCCATGGTGATCCCCCCTTTAGTTTGATGATTCTCCCAGCCATGTCGAATTACCAGAGGCTACATCCATCAATATCCTAATTTTCATCCCATTATTGTCCCTATTAAACCATATAAAAGCATATTAAACCTCGGTGAGGTTAGCCCTGATTATCCCATTCATATCCCATGAATACCCTATCACATATTAAACTGCCATTCAAACCACCATTTTCCTGCACCTGGATTGACATTCCGTGGCCAACGCGACATAGCCGCCGTTCAGAATCTGAACCTTTTTCGCGCTACCAGATGGGTCCAACTGGGCAGTTTCAGACCCCAACAAAAAAATTGGTTTGGGTAAATACTAACTTGAAATAATGTTGTTTAGAGATAATTACCACCAAAAAACATTGATAGTCTTTCACCATGTTCAAATTCGTTTTGACACATCCGATTTGCTGAAGGTGTAACAGAAATTGAGCCATGCAAACCTCCAAGTTTGGTCCTACAGAACTTCAGCCAGGAGTTCAAGTTGACTCACTGGGGGAAGTGAC